>NTHP01000020.1:1120704-1148139 GCA_003416845.1 Oplegnathus fasciatus
GGGGGGGGGGGGTAGGGTTAACTGCAGGGAGAGTGTGTATTTTCAGATAAAAGCTCAACATACGTGAAAGTTTTTTTGTGATTTTGTAGAGGTCTGTGTTTGTACGTGTGCATCTTTTGCGCTCTCTGTATTATTCATGGGGACCAACATTGGTTCGAAATGTGGAAAAAGCCAGATGTTCAGATGTTCTGCGTGCAGAGGAAGCCTACTACAACTAACCTATACAACAATGCAGTGTATCTTAACACGAAAAGCGTGACAGTTGGAAACCCTGCAGTGTTATTTGTTTTTCAGTATGTGTAAAAGTGGAGAGCTTTGCTAGGCTGATTGTGTTCTCCAGCCAGCAGAGATAAGCAGGTAACAGGGTTAGCTACGCAACCTAAGTTAGCTAGCAAATGCAGTTCAAGGTGTAATATGAGGCCAGTGAAATAGTCAATGAGAGAATTGTGTGTGGAGTATATATGGTTTTACTTAAGCCGCATTTCGACCCAAAGTACCCGGAACTTTTAGTCCCAGGAATCTTTCAAGGCACAAAAAAGGTTCCTGCAGCCCATTGTTGTCTGCATTTCCACCGTGGTCTAAAGACCCGTGACGATTAGGCAAATTAGTCGTATGAGAAAGCGACGGCTGTTTTTACACGTCATTTTGTGCGCGACTGTCCAACAAACTGTTCCACTCCAGTCCAATAGGTGGCGGTAATGCAGAAGACTATACAACAACGACGACATCATATAAAGCGACGGACCGGCAGCGTTATTTGTGCGACACTGCAACAACAGGACACCGCAACACCAGAAAACTATAATTCATCCATTCAGTAAGCATGGAGGATATTCAAGTCATGCTGCTGTTGATTGTGATTCACTGCTTTGCAAATGGGGTCATTGAGTCAACGCTGGAAAAGAGACAAGCAGTAGTAGCAAAGCGGATGCAAAACGCCCGAAATGCTAGGCTAAAAGCAAGCAAACGGATTTTACGAGCTATTGCGGAAATTGACCGTGAGATGGCTGAGATGGACTCGCGCCATCGGGCACAAAGAACAAGAATGGTAAGAAGTTAATACATCAAGTAAATCACAATTGTGAATAATGTTATTGTAGACTACATCGACTTATTTTTGGTACCTTTGTGTGTGTTTCAGATATGCGAGTATTACAGAATGCGTCGTGTTTCGCCATCCGTTTGGGTACACCGCAGAGCAACGGAGTGGTGGGAAACTGTGGTTCCAACTTTCACCGAGGCCCAGTGAATAAAGAATTTCCGGATGTCTAAGGACACATTTCTGTACCTCTGCCGTCGATTGCAGCCACAACTGGGGAGACGTGACACAAACTACCGCTATAGTGTACCCATTCAAAAAAGAATCGCCATTGCACTGTGGAAGCTTGCGACCAACTCAGAGTACAGGAGCATCTGTCATTTATTTGGAGACGGCATTACTCCGGTGTGTCACTGTGTACACGATTTCTGCTCCGCTGTTGAGAAGGTACTCATGGCAGAAGTTATTCAGCTACCAAACAGAGAATAGTTAAAGGACATGGCGACATATTTTGAGCGCAGATGGGGGTTGCCACAGAGTGTAGGTGCAATTGATGGATCACACATCCCCATTCTTGGACCAGAGGAATACCACACAGAGTACTTCAACCACAAGGGCTGGCATTCTATAATCCTGCAGGCTGTTGTGGATGGAAGGGGTCTCTTTTGGAATGTTTTTATCGGAGCGGCAGGGAGCCTGCATGATGCCAGAGTGCTGCGCTTGTCAGGGTTGTGGGGTCTAGCGGATATGGGTTTGCTACTCCCTGATGAAACAAAGAACATTTGTGGACATGATGTGGGGTACTATGTCCTTGGTGACACAGCCTATCCTTTGAACAGCTGGCTGATGAAACCTTTCACAGACAATGGACGACTGACACCCCAGCAAATTGTGTATAACCACAAAACAAGCAGAGCCAGGGTGGTGGTTGAGAATGCTTTTGGCAGACTGAAGGGCAGATGGAGGTGCTTGCTAAAATGAAACGACTGCAACATACACAAGGTCAAATCCATGGTAATAGCATTTTGTGTTCTGCATAACCTCTGTGAGATGAATGGGGATGAGTACAGAGAAGAATGGGGTGCCACTGCATTAAACCAGCCTGAAGGGGCACTGCCATCCACTGTAGAGGCCGAGGGGCTAGACGCACATACAGGTCTAATGAAGTTTCTGAACACAGTGTAGTCAGATTACTGTATAATTCTGCTGAATTTTCAACATATCAAAACTTGTGATTAGCATTTCTCATTGTATATATTGTAAGCAGTTTAGATTTGGAAAGAAATAACCTCTAGCTGTAATAGCCTTTTTTTCATTCTTTATACACCTGTTGTACATTGTTTTTGTCTGTGAAGAGGTTACACCCATGTAACATTTCTTTTTATCAATAAAATGTCACAGCTGCATAACTGTTGTTTTAAATTATTTTTTACACATTACACACATCACCTGCAATTCAGTATAAGGACCTTTGTTTATTTTAACCTATGCACTCTTACCTGGTTTAAATACTGAGCTTACTGGTGTATAATGGTAAAATTGACAGCCACTACCCCCTCAGAGCATTGTAAATATTAGAATATTATTTACAACAGCCGCTATACACACATTTGGTTCCACAACTATTTATTGATCAAAAATATAAACGTGCAAAGTATACAGGTAGATCGCCGGGGTAAACACACTGGTTTCTGGAGCCTGCAGTTTGGTGTGCCCGCCGGTTTCACCTGAAAAACACGTTGAAAAAATAATAAACGTTAGGTTTTGTCTCACTGTGACGACATTAACACTACATTATTTTGTACGATCGTTTTAGCCAACCCTTGCCTTACAAACACCACGATTCTACACAATTAGCAGTTAGCGTTAGCTGTTGGCGTTAGTATGTAGCTAACGTTAGCTTTTGGCTAGGGTAACAACAGCACAACATCAGTTAGCATTATAGCATTTAACAAGAATCATGTGGGCCGTATGTGATTTACCTTCAACCGACTGGTCGTCCGTCTCTGTGTCTTCCACCATGGCTTCCAGCAACATCGTAGCCGAGTCATTCGTTGCCGCTGCGCCAGAGAAGGCCGGCCTGTGACCTAGCAACGCATCCAGACAGTCAAACCACTTGCTGGTCCGCCAGTCGGAGCCGCTTCTGTTGTTGTGGTCCTTAATTTTCTTGTAGTCCTGTTTCAGTTTTTTGAGCTTCTCCCGGCACTGTTTCACGGTGTGAACAATGTTCAGCTCACTTAACCTGCTGGAGATTTTCGCGTACACCTTATCATTGCGGATTGCCGTCTCCAATTCCCGCTGGATTTCCTCGTCAGCATAAATGCTGAGTAAGGCCTGGACTTCGCCGTCGCTCCATCTATCGTAGGTTTTCTTCTGCTCCATGTCGATGTCAAACAAAAACAAACCGTAAATACAGTCTGTTTGCGGCTGCAGACTGTTAAAAATGGCAGCTGAAATAAAATGCTAGGAGTACTCGACCAATCAGAAATGTTCAGCGCTGCAAGGCCCACCCCCAAAGTTCCTGTACCTTTGAAAAGTACTACCCCCCAAGCAGGGACTTTTTGCAGGGTAAAATAATGTCCCCGGAACTTAATTTAGACCCTGGTCCCTGTGGTGGAAAAGCACTGAGTTCCGCCAAAGGTTCCTAGTCCCTGGGGAAAGTTCCTGTGGTCGAAACGCGGCTTCAGACAGGTAAGAAAAAGTGTATGTTGTACATGTACAGTACATCATGATATGAAAGGTTTCTTACGAGAAGTTTATAGGAGAACTGTTTTTAACAATATATGGTTTATTAGATATTAAAATATGATTTATGATAATTCATAATTTGTATAAAATTTAAGTCTCAACTTTGGCTATCAGAAATAATCAGTATTAATATTAAACAACACCATTTAACCTAAATTCACCTCCTTGAAAAAGGGAAACAGATAGTCAATTAATTAATTCAGTCTTAATCTAAAGGAGTTGATGTGTGTACAGTGACAGCTGTACTTCATACACACAAAACCACATGATCAAGTTCTATATAAATTAAATATTTATTAAACTACTAATTACACACAGAACTAACAACTAGACATGCAAATGAAAGAAAACACACAACCATAAATGCTCAGAATACAACACTGAACAATTAATGAATGAATGAGGACCATTTTATACCAGATGACACAGAGAATGAATATTTTAGAGTATATTTTTATTATTATAATAAGAATATTAAATTGTGGTATTATTATTATAAGCATATTAAATTGTGGAAACGCAGGAGATTGCTAAATGGATAAAGTTTAATATTGACCAGTGAAAATCAAATCACCTTAATGTACCATTCAGCAGCTGAGAGAGTATTGGGAAGCAGTGATATACTTTAAACAATTCATATCCTACTGATTGTGTTTATTGTTAGGCTTATGCACTAACATACCAACACCAATTCCTTGTATGTGAAAACCTACTTGGCAATAAATCTGATTCTGATTCGGATACTGATTCTGATATGATAATTATAAGGGAATCCTACTCTAACTTTGCGCTAAATTGATAAATTACTTTTTAGTAAGCTACAGCATCAACCCCATGTTCCAGGAAAAGTAAAGTTTCCTTCACTCTTCATCCCACATGGTGACCTCGGCATGGGTCGTCTCTCTCTCAGCAGGCAGCAGGGTGACATCTTTAGGCACCCCCACTTTGGATGTGCTTGATGCGGTGGAAGAGTTTATTAGCGTTCATCCCAGCTTTGACTTTCCCGACCTTTGTCACTTCAAGAACACAGGCGTTGAGCAGCCAGACTGAAGCATGTTTCTCTCAGGAGATTTCTTCTTCAAAGCTTACTGGGTGAGGGCCCACAGCCCGTGCAGTGCGGCTCCGGGGCCCAGCTTGTCTCTGGCTGAACGGGCCACACGACCGCTCAGCCAGGACAAAACGAGAGTCTGAGATTTCAGGAGTTCTCAGAGAAGATCAGCAGACGAGAGGAGAAGAGAAAAAGAAGAGAGCAGACAAAGAGCTCCTCTTTGTTTTAAGGTTGTCTGTGAAAGGAGGTGTTAGGTGTCTGGTGTCAACTGGCAATGGTGCAAAAATTCATCCCTCCCTCTAATTGTAATCCCAGTTATTTTCTTTAGTTCCTGATTTCCTTTCTAAAGAATTACTGAAGTTTATGACATATTTAATGCTTCCATATTTAAAAGGAAGCCGTTGAAGGATACTAAACACTAAACACTCACCAGTAATAACTGTTAGACAGCATTAACTCAGGTTTAAATGTTATAAATGTCAATCACTTGCAACATCTGATCCATACACACATCATATATGTCTATATACTGTATATTGTATATGTGTATATACATGTACAGCAAATAAATGCAAAAATACAGTATTTCCATACACATCAGTTCCTTAGATTCAAATGAACATCTACTCCAACTCTCTCTGAGAGAGGGGGATGGAAAGCAGACTCACACACACACTTTGCACACAGACACGCTTGCACATCTGTGCTTGACTGTGGGGTCAGGCTTGGAAACACTGTAAGCCTTTCTGTTAGTTCCTATTATGGTAACAAATGACAAACTTACTCTGTGCATATAGATCTCTATATGTATATGTCTATTCTCTATATAGCAAATGAAATAGATAAATTTAAAAAAAATAGATAAAATATAATTACTACAGTTCATCATTTAACTATTATCTCTGTTTTAAGGAATGCAAAAGAGGAGGGGGCGAGGGGATTATCTGGTCAGCCTGTGCCAGGCACAGCATATTCTTCCATCTGTATCTTTAACTTTAACATTTCCTCTTTTCGCAAGCTATGATCAATTTACCTGCTATATAAATGCATATTCAAGTTTCAAGTTTCATTAGCTCTTGAACAAGACCAAACATCCTATCCTTATCTTTTATAGATTAGTAGATTAATGTAATCTGTTCCTTTAAGTTCAGGGTCTATGGTACTTACATCAATTCAGCATATTACAACAAGGCTTTGAAGTCTTATTGTATTGTTCATTAAACATAACATGTAATGAATGTAGAGTCAAATTAAAGTCAATTCTGCATTACACAGATGGCTCTTTGTCTTCTGAGTTCAAAGCGGGTGCCAGGGAACCTCCTGATACCACTCTTAGAAGGGAGTTTGAGCCAACAATTTAGGCCTGTGAAGTTGGACATTTGGGGGGAGATTCCCTATGAGATTTAGCAGAACACCTCTGCTGATAGAGCACCCTGTAGAACTTCAGGGGAGATTGATTATTTTATCAATAACAGATGTAGATATTATGTTCATTATCATGTTCATCATGTTCATGCTATATCAGTTAATCATGCTACACGTAGGTTAAGCTGATTGCAGCCCTTTTCACCTTCTGGAGTGATAGCAGAGCTGATGCACGTTGAGTTAATGCCAAACAATGATGAACACTGTTGGTGTCATAAATATGTTTTGCACATGTAACTCCTGTAATTAAATGTGTGCACCAGTTTGGACCCAGCGTTTTATTCTGAGCCTATAACAGAATTCAACTGACAACACTTGATATCAGCAATAACTAGTGTGTGAACCGTACCGTAGGCTTAAAAAATCTGTTGTTTATACACTGAAGCAGGTTGACTGGTTTCCCTTGGTTCATGGATCGCCTTACACAAAGCAAGTTTGCTTATTCAATTATTGATAAAGAGGGCCATGGAAAGGAAACCTTGTATGCCACTGGTGAATATGAAATTAAGGCAATGTTGCAGTTTCATGCAAAATGAGGTTTGTTGTTGTAACCTGGCTAAACTCTTCGCTTGTTTACAATCTGGCTGTCTGCGTAAGTAACAACAATAACCTATAAAAATGAAGGCCACAACTACGACAATAAGTCCCAAGTTGTAATAAACCAGAATTATTCTTGAAGTAACCCAATTCTCTAATTCGAGCTCATTTATATTGTCCATGCCCCTTCGTGTTGCTTTTCTTTGTGCCAGAGCTAAACCAGATCCTGTCAGTAAGTTTACCTAGTTCATTACATTTATTAGAATCTATGGGGATGTTAATCTTTGCTCCTTGGATTCCTTTGTTTCAGAAATATACTAAAAGCATTAGACACACTGTATATATCATATACAAAAGAATGCATATTGTTAAGGACCCCATATCTTTCATGAGGTTATCACCGTGAGTGCACCCCTCATTGCTGATCATGGCTTCCTGATTAAAGGAGCCGTTCACACTAACACACACTCCGTGTCACATGTCTGGAAAGAAAGCACAAGCGTTTTGCAACAAAAAGAAAATAGGAGGAAAGCCAAACAATATGTCCAATGTACAAAGAGGACAAAAATCGAGTAAGAAAAAGATTTTCAAACAAGAGGGCATAAGAATCACATCTCACACAGGTGTGTCTCTCCCCAAGATGCTAAGCAATATCCAAAAATGAAATGTACTTTGAGTTAGCTAAATATAACATCAGCTGTTACCCAATAACATCAGCTGTGGTCTGAGGACACAGAGCACTTGTACCAAGAAATTGACGTTTCAGAGATCTTCAGTTTGTATGAAAACAACAAGCACAACTTGAAGGACTTCCTCTACTAAATTGTTGTTAATCAATACAATGGCAGGTTTAAGACAACAATATCCTTTTAGTTTCTTAGCTTTTAAGTCATAGTAAACGAACAATGAAACATTTTTTTCTGACTCACCATCAGGTACATGTATAGAAGACATTACCAAACTGCTAGAAACTGCCAGAAAGTTTAGTTTTTCCCACATTAATAAAAGCACAACAGCTGATTTTTCCTGAGGGATAAAAACATGTTTTGCCATTTTCTTGGTTGCCGTCCTGTCAGAACATTAGAACACAAGCCCTCACCACTCTCCTTTACCTCCTCAAAGTTGACTGGTACTCGTGTGCTGTAATGCTAATCTCTACTTTTTCTGATCAAAGAAGAGAGAGAAGTGAACACTTCTTCTTACTGTAACCTTAGTTACTGTACACATTATATTTTTGAGTTATTATTTAAGTTATCATTAATTTATGTGCTTACTAAGATGTACCATGTACAGTAATTATTTCATTATCATTTATAGTACTTTAATTATTATATTATTTATGTATTTATATGTGTAACATTTAAGTTGCTATTTCATGTCCCCTTTGGTTAGTATGATTTTAGTTCCTACCTGTCACTGTTTTACGAGGGAGTTGTTGTGAAACACAGGTAGAGTGACATGTGCGACAGTGTTTGAGGAGACAACTGTGAACCCAGAAAGAGTGAAGTTGGATGTGTACTGTCATGCCGTGTTGGTGTTAATTAAAAGAAGATATTCAAGAAGAAACTGTAGCCGCTTATTACCCACAGGCCTCGAGAACGCTACCTCCCCAGAAAGTGGGGTTACATTACCACACTTGGGGTCTTGTGCACTCTCAGCTTGAAATCACTGGAGACTTGGGGTTTCATGTACCAAGGCTTTGTAGCAGTTTTTCAGATGCTGAAGTGACAGAGAGTGATTATCAACATTTACCATAGGGCTGCACGAAAGTAGTTGGGTGACTGGGTAAATCCAGTATATGTTTAAAGGCATTTTGATGCAGGAACGCAAAATGTTGGAGGAGGGGATATTGAAAATTGCGACACTGTTGAATAGATATGAGCATTTATATGAATTATGGGTGCAACTTCAAGTTATTCCTTTCACTGAACTGGTGTCTGCGAGAGTGATGTGCGAACACAGTCTGCCACATCTCAAAGGAAAACAGCTAGATGTGATAACAGCGATGTGTTTTTGCACAGATGAAACAAATGAGAATAACATGTTAATAAGTGAGCTTTAGAGGTGCTGGTAGGTGGATTTTGTTACCTTTTACAGTCTGCCAAGCTAAGTAAGCTGGCTGCTGGCATTGGCTTCATATTTACCATACAGTCACGAGAGTGGTGTTGATCTTCTCACCCAACTCTTGGCAAGAAAGCAAAAGTGTTTTTCCCCAAAAGTCAAGCTTTGCTTTAAAAGGGATATTGTGATCACACCTCAAGAAGTGACCTCAGATAGCAGTAGAAACTAAGTTAGCTTCATCTTAAACTAAGTGATGTGAGATGTAAGAGATGTGGGACTTGAGGCCTCTGACTTGGCTCTGTGTCTGCTTTCAGAGAGACAATTTTCTGTTCCACCTTCTTGAATGAAATGCAACCAACTTTATTACCATGACAGTACTAACAAGCCTCATAGCTTTTCAGATTGTTCATCACTTCACCGTCGGTACCAACAGAATCAGTAAAGTAGCTACATATTGTACGTTATCCAAGGCAACTTCTTCAGATCATCCTCCCATCCCTCGATAGTAGAAGGCAGAAATATGATCACATGATCCCGTTTAAGGTGTGACAGCCTGTGTTCCCACATAATTTACTTACCCAAAATCTCCAAGAACCAGGAAGAAACCTGTAGCATAACATTAACTTTCACAGACGGTTAAGTGAAAGGAATAACCGGAAGTCACACCCATAATTCATGCAAGGTATTATGAGGTTAGGAATATGTTGGAAATGTACTGCAGACAGTGTGCGAAATACCCCGTGGCAATCGGGCGGTCCCCCCTACCTAGTGCTCCAGTGTTATGCTGAAGTCTTACACAGACTCAATACGCAATATACAAGATTTCGTGGATGCAAGCCAAGGCAATCAACTAGGCTATACATGCTTTGCACACACATCACGAAGGCTAATATCATTATCAATAAGGCCACTCACACAACTACACAACCGTGCAACAACTATGCCCTGCAACGGAATCCACACAGCACACTCGCCTCTCTCTCTTTCTAACCCGACACACGCACACCTGTGTGCTGCTGCACAACTTTTCACCTTCTGCACAGTAGGTCTAAGTCACAGCAAACAGGCTAGAGATCGAAAAATATTTCATTTTACCTTAAAAAAGAATGGTCCACAGAGGCCTTGGCTCGGCTTCTTGTGTACTGAGTTCGTATTTTTAAATGAGTGTAACCATGATGTCGAAGCAGAAAAAACCCCCACTGCTTTTCAGGTTGTACGGGGTAACATTACATTTTCTAAACGACACAACATTTGGATTGTGGACCATAAGCAACACCGCCACCTACGGAAGACGGCCTTACCAGAAACAACCGAGTATTCAATGGCAATATAAGAGGAAACGCCACAATAATATATTTCTGTATTCATATTTGTGAATAAATGTTTTGCAATTTGAATAATACATACTTCACATAATAAGCTTTTAAAAGACACTTTTAGTGACAACTGCAAGTGACAAATAATTTTTTAAAGATTTTCCAGAGACCCCCCAAAAATTTGCTGTTGAGGCTTTCAGGGGGTCTCAAGTGTCAATCAACTGCAGGCATCATCTATCATAACAACGATGACCGGCAGATTGCAGCGAGAAAGATGATGTGTACTATATGGTTAGACACATAGGACAAACAGTGTTGAAATGTGTCAGTGGAGATGCAGGTTGTTTGCTCCACACCAGGATTGCAACTTCCTATCCGTTTCTCACATTATAAGAATCTTAAAATATCCAATATTTCACGGGCTATGTCAGAAATGCCATTACATACAAACAGAATCAATGTGTGCTTGAACAAAAATGCATCTTATACAATATTTAACATGGGTGGAAATGGAATATCCACTTTGTTGCAAATGTAAATCTGAATGTTTAATTTATTTGAATGTGTAACTGTGCCATAGTATTCATGCATGCAGCACTCATTCATATTTCATTCTTATGAATATGAGAATGCTCTACAGTCTCTGATGTCAAGCTTGGTGCCATCACTGCTGATGTGTGCTGTGTTCTGTGTGTGTGCATGTGTCTCTGCGTGTGTGTGTGTGTGTGTGTGTGTGTGTGTGTGTAAGCATGTATTTAGAGTTTTGCTCGATGGTCATTACAGACAACAATACAGAGAATGATACACAAGACATCATATAAAAGGGTTGTAATATTGGTCGTTTTTGCTGCTCATATTGTTGGAACATTTCTATACTTCATAAAGCAGTAAAATAATTGTTTACATTACATTAGATTCATTTAGCTGATTTAGCTATTCCAATATGCTCTAAACATTGCATCCAGTTAAGTGTCATCACAGATTTTGGGGTGATCAAGCCACCCCTCCCTCTGGATAAACCTTTGTTAAGCTAATTACCACTAGCAGAAGTGCTAGTCAGACATGCACTGTATATCTGGGTGTCATCTGCAACACCATCAGCAACTCTTTTTGCAGCCATTGGCTCAAACACATTTTTTGATAACCAGAAGTCTCCCGCATTAGTGATTGTGATGGAAGGAAGCTACTGATCGTCAATTTCAGCAGCTGTTTTGCAGTCTTTGACCATATCAAACACCCTGTTTCGTGTGGAAATGTCAAAGCACGAAAGAAAATTGCTCACAAGTATATAGAACTTTCAACATCAGTTTTGTAACTACTAACTAGAATTGTGTCATGGCACAGGTAGTGCTGGTAAAATGTTTTGTTGCTAGGTTGAGGGGATTTAATTACCACTAAGCCTTTTGGCTTTACCAGCTACTGACAGGCCACAGCACATGCTCAATGAAATGATGCACCCACATAAATAAAATAAGACTAGTGGAGTTTTTCTCAGTGCATGACCTCAGTGTCTTTTTTGATGCTATAGATGTCACTCCTTTCAATTGACACGATTACTGTGGCGGTAAAGGTGCCCTGTGGCGGCAGAAGGGAGGGGGGATTTTTATTTTATCCGGCTGATTCCAGCACTAGCTGCAGTGCACACCAACAACCACCAGGTGGCACATATGAGCGGTCCAGACTGCAACTGTGAACACAGCAGCTGTGAGCACTGTGAAAGCGAGCCCTGCATCTCTGCTCCTAATATAGTAACTACTGTAACCAGTGCTTGAAGTGGAAAAAAATAAGTGCCAGTAATCACCTTATTCACATGTGTATTTGCTGGTATCAGCAAATCATTAAAGTTGTAATCTCGAAGATTTTCATTTTGTTGTCTTTCACGGCACGTACAGCAACAATCGGTAATTGCAGGTGTGTTTTTGGACCTCACTTAAGTTTCAGTTTCACTTTCCTCATCTGTAGTTATTGACCTTTTCATTGTTCGTTCGGCCGTAATAACCGTTTACTCACTACACTAGCAGAGACCAGAAACAACAGTACGCCAACATTATTGTGAGGTTAACGTAACGTTACTTAGACCAGCCACTGGCAGAAAAAAGCAGGCAGGCGAGGTGAGCGTCACGTAGGCTTGTGCCCCCTGGGTAATGTAGTTTATTTAAGGCCATTATGAATCGCCCAGTGAACCTGATATGGAGAGGGCAGAAAAGAGTAGGCTACCGGCAGCTTGTGAAAGGTGTGCAAGAAAAAGTCACGGTACACCAAAGACTAAAATGTAGAAGTGCCGGTACTGTGTACCAGTGAGTCCCAACCCACTTCGAGCACTGACAGTAACTGGTATATAATGTAACAGAGTGGAACAACAACTATTTTAATTAATGGATTCATTTATAATTCCTGTGTATCTCGTATCTCCACTGAGTTAAACAGAGAGATTTCCGCACACCAAATAGCCCCCGTTTAAATGACTTTTATTTTCTGCTTCTTCAGCAGTAATTCTAATGTATCTCACCTCGTTGAAAGAAGGGCAGAATCTCAGATGGACTGATCTGATACATCACAACAGCACTGCAGTTTCATACTGGAGTAGAGACAGATACCAGATTACACTCAAGTGTATCACTCCTAAGTTTTATATTTTATTTATTTTCTGATTCATCATCTAGTTAAAAATTCTGTGTTAATTGTAGGTCTGAACAACAAAAGAACCATAAACAACTTTCTTCATTTATTAGAAAGACCTGGCTGACGACTTGAATCTCTTCTACTGCAAGTCTGAGAGGGACAAATTCAGAACCCTCACCCACTCTCTCTGTTTTCAGAAATTACACTAAATCAGGGATGCTGGAAGTCAGTCAGAGTTGGGGGTGCTGAGAAAGTGTATATAATGACGTCATATTAAATGCTGCAACATTCATGGTTTTTGTATTAATTTGAATGGCCACAACATTTTACACTACTTTTAGAACGTTTTACACTACAACAGACAGCAAACTTGAACACCAACATGCTGTATGTCAAAGCAACATAGTACCATATTCAGTTATGGACCGCTCACACACGGAATGCAGGTCTATTCCTAATCAGAAGACAACTTATTGTTGACAAGCACAAAATATTTTATGTTTTACACTGTTTCAACTGATTTCACCATTTACACTACATTTATGGAAGAAAACAATTTCACTGACAGTAAACACGTATAAAAAGCCATTGTGTCAGTTGGTGTGTAGGCTATGTACTAGACTAGATAAATTATATGCCTTACAACAGATCAGCTGCACAGATGAGTGCAACGCACACAGTCGTACACAGCTATTTGTGACTGTTTATCATTCATTTCCCATCCGCATTGCTGTCATTTTTATAAATTCGGCGATTTAATGAAATAACGTTACAAAAATTGTGGATGTGCTGACTGCCGGTGTTTCGGGGATGTCAAACAGTAACTTAACGTTACGCGTCTTACTTTAGTTTATTTAACTTAGTTCAAGAAGAGTTGTTAAAGAACAACAACATACATACATCCGGTTCCACAGCTCCACTTTCCGTGAGGTCAACCAGTGGAAATACGGACAGTGCCACTCTGCCAGTGGTCAAAATGGGTATATAGTAAAATCTTGTCATCAGTATTCCAGCACTATGCTGCCGCCTAGTGTCCACAGTTATCGAGTGCAGCCCCCTCTTTTACTGCCGCTACATCACTGTGGTAGTGCGGCAGAAATCCCGTCAAATGAAACGAGTGACATCTGTACCACTGGGACACATCAGAGTCGACAATCCTCATATAGTGATTCAAGTCAAATTCCTTTTATGTTCAAACCTACTTGACAATAAATTAGATTCTGATTCTGATTCTGAATTTGATTCTGATAGTGGCTTTAGAAAAACTCAGCACTGGCTTAAAGCAAGAGACAGGACACGAGCCCCAGTCTCCAGTGTCGAAGTACCAATGCAGTGCTACTGAATGCAACCATACCCACTAATTACACTAATCTTTCCCCCTTTCAGTCTAGTCTAAAGAATCAATCAGTTTGTCAACTAGAAACTTAATCTCTCTTAAATTTTTCAAATAGCGAATGTTTAATTTCATAGACCCCACTACTAGAGACTCAGAACAGTCACAGTCAGTTTTTATTCTTTGCTTGGATTAAAAGGGCTGTATGTAACGTTCAGAAAATGCTTGTTAACAATGACACCTGTGGCCGTTAAGTCAACTGCAGTCAGCATCCTGGTGCTTGCACTCCGGAGGTGCAAGCCAGCATCGGCCAAAACAGTGACACACACGAGACTGAACGTGATTGACAGGCATCATGCTGATAGCTTGCTTTTCAATAAAGTTGTTTAAAAAAATTTTTGATAACTTGCTAGCCAGCTTAATCAATTGGTGTTTGTCTAGCGTTCACAGAGAGGCTCAGCAACATCAGCATAGCTACATTAGCTGGATGAAAACGCTAACAGTGAGTGAGCTAGACGGAATATTACAAATAAGATGTGTTGCCTGTGTGGAGTTGTGAGTCTGTGTGCCGGTCGTTTGTTGATGTTAGCTTAGCAGACTCCACTTACTCCAGCGGTATGATCCCAAAATAAACAGATTTTGCTGTGATTTAATTGCAATAAACGGATCAAAAGGATGCCGAAATAACTACATCATGATGCCGATTTGTAAAAAGTCTGAATTCATGCTTTCTCTGTACGCAAGACGACAAGCGAACAACTTTTAAAATGCTTGTTTTCTGAATGGAGTCCTTTACATAGAAATCAGTCTACAGGTGTTACAGTCCACCGAGACAATCCGTTAACACAATAGCAACAAAAAACGATTAAAAAACACTTAATACATGTAAATTGTTACATACAGCCACTTTAAGTGCTGTATGGATTGCAGTTAGATTTGATGAACAGTTCTAGTAGTAGCAACAGTGTCCTCCTGGACATGTACTGTTTAATTTCCCAGTAGGTATACATTTCTCTCCAGCTAACTGCAGGGGCCCAGCTCTGAGTCTGGTCAGGGACCTTTGTTGCATGTCTTTTGTGATTGTAAGGTCATGAGTTGGTCAAGTAAAATGTCACCCAGCGTGTTTCTTTGTGTCCATGTTGAGGAAGCATGAAGTAAAAACCAACAGCACCTCCCACCAAAGACAAATAATATTTTAACCATTAAAAATCAGCCTTTGAAAGACTTGTCATTTCTCTAGCAGATGTTCTTGTTACACAGATCTTTATTCAGGAAGCCTATTGGCTTCATCGGGATGATATATTTTATTTTTTGTGTCTCTTTTAAAAGTTTGCCCAAACTTGACAGTAGCTACATTGGGTAAACTGTACATCTACCGTGGAGCTACCCGATAACTTCAGCTCATATCAAAAGTTTTCTTCTCTGATATTCTTTGCCTTCTGCTGTTTTTGCCATCCCTCTCCATCCACCCTTCTTTTTGTCTTTTCCTCTCTTTCTGCCACTGGTACAGGCTTGTTTGGTTGGCAGCAGGCAGGGATGCAACCTGAGTGGGCAGAGTAGAGGGAAGGGGCAGAGGCCAAGGCAACACAGAGCTGATCCAAGAACAGCCGCTGCCAAGGTAAACACACAGTGAGAGAGATGGGAGCTGTGAATGTAAATATAGAAAGATTACGGTGGTTTGACACGTATCCCTCCCCATCTGATTCACATCCTGGAGCATTAACTATCTCGATCTGCTCTGAGGAGAGCATCATTGGTTGAAAGAAAAAAAAAAGAAAGAACTAAATCCTTGGTTTTTGAGAGATTTTATAGGTAAAGTTCATGCATTTCTAAAATTATTCTATTTTCAGGAGTACAAAGATTATGAAATAAAGTAAGAAATATTGAATTAGTTAACTTGGAAATCAGGTTTAAGCTTTGAAAAATGTAACATGCATCATTATCCAGTACAAAAGTATGCAAACCTTGGAATAACTCAGGTAACTCCTGACCAACATACTGGCTATAGCCCGATTGTTTTATTTATTTATTTTATTTACAGGGACAATGCACATAGATTGATATCACTGTAAATGTGCCAGTGTTGTTTTCAACTGTTGTCCCTTGGCCTGATGTTGAATTAGCTATTGAAATAACAATAAAACACACATGTAAAAATCAGAACAGTAAAAAGCCAAACATGAGTAGTTGATCGGGATAAAAAAGCTTAGCGGAGTAAAGCAGCATCATGCAAAGAAGGACATCTAAAATGTAGGCAGTTAATAAAAAGCAGTATTAAGCAGACAATCAGCACAGGCAGTTAGAATATGACAACATAAAATCAATTTACATTACAGAAGACAGAGGTAAAACCAGAAGAGATGCAATCTGACAAACACAAACAAAAGGCCAAGCAAATGAGAGTAAACAAGGGAGGCATACAGTGACTAGGTATGATGGCAGGTCTAGTTGTTTTTTAACCAAGTTGTAAGATTAAATGCGAAGGAACGATACAAGTCGCTATACCGTATATTCCATGGAAGGATGTTCCAAAACTGGGAAGCTTTTACTGTAAGGTGGAGGTGCTAATCCATTAAGAATTTTGTATATTAAACAAGCATTGTGAAATATAATGAGATTTTCCCAGCAAAGGAGACCATGTCTAGGAAGTATATTACAGTGATGGTAGCTTTTAGGTTTATTATCCAGGACCTTGAAAGTTTGTTTATATACAGATTGTACAGGCCTCATTATTTAATCAGTGGTAAAAGACCAAGTGGTTAAACATATAGAAGTAAATCTTAGCAGCCTCAGGTATCAGGTATTTCTGAATGAATCTAAAATTGTTAAGGTTGAATTTTGCCTTTGCAACAACTTGCTCAACTTGTTTTTTGAAGCAGAGGGTTGAGTCTAAGATGAAACCAAGGTATTTAAAACTGGAAACTTGTAGCTTCTCACCTGATACATAAGCTAAATGTTGCTATTAGCAGCAGTCTGGACAGCATTTTAACCATTGGGAAATTACAGGATAAGGTCCGTAATAGACATGGACATTTAGCAGGACAAAGCCAAAAGAGAAATCCAAAAACCTCCCCAGGGGGCGCAGGAGAGTTGAAGGGGAAGTGTGGAGGGCGAGAGGTGAGGTCAAAAATCGTACTCTTCCCAAGGATATCAATATCTCCATCGAGAATAAATGTCCTTAAATCCTTAAGTGGCAATAAACTACTTTTCCATTTCCATTCTCACTCCCAACTCGTCACATATGGACGCTTGGTCAGGACCCCTTGGCGTCACTTTTTAATGCACTGTGTACTCCTTTAGCGTCATTTTTCAACGTGCCTGACCAAGCGTCCATATGTGACGAGTTTGGAGTGAGACTTTTTACCAGCCCTACAGCCATAAAATAACGTTACTGGATTGCTACCAGAATAACGGCCAGTCAGGCAGGCACCAGAGACGGTGCTAACATATTTTCTTTCCATCGATTACATTTTGACAAATTAGCCCCATTAAAAGCATGCTGAATTAGCTATTAGCAGTTCCTATTTGCAGTGTACCCATTAGCGTGCAGACAACTCTCGCTGGATTACTTTGATACTGAAGAAAAACTAAAAATGCTCAGGCGAGTTTTGGACTTCTTAGGAGCGTCTTTTTTTTTCACTTATTTCTAAGCGGATTTATGGACTTTCTTTGCAGTGGATGGCTGGATTGGATGGGTGGATTCAATATAATGATGTACTCAAGTGTAAGTCACACTGATTCTAAAAATATGTGTATCATGTCTATGTGTTCAGATTTTACTGCATTATGACTCCATGAAGGAAGTGCTAAGGGTTTTTCCCCTACTCCCGCCTCCATCCCGACGCCAAGCCCTGCTTGTTTGTGTGAAGTAATACTCAAACTATGTTATTACTCAATATAAAATGATTACAATTTCACAATTTTACTTTACATCTTCAGTGAACATGCTTCTTTCTTCTCTCTTATTTCCAAAGTGGTGTTGATCATTCATGGAAATTTGGAAACAAATGCAATGTTTCCTGTGTCGTTGGTAGTTGCTAGGCTCCGAGGAAAATGGAGAGCGATCTGGTTGTCTTTGTCTTATATTTTGTATGTCTTGTATATTTTGTTTTCTGAACACGTATGGTCACATATGGATGCTTGGTCAGGCATGTTGAAAAATGATGCTCAAGGTCTACCCAGTGCGTTAAAAAGTGATGCCAAGGGGTCCTGACCAAGCGTCCATATGTGACGAGTTAGGTTTCCCGGGAGATCATACCCGGTGGCAGACAGAAGTGCATAGTGAAAGCAGAAACTTATAGAGTGCTTCAGGGATGACGTAATTTTGTAGGCCAACCCGAAGTTAGCATTGCCCTGGTTCCTAGGACAAAAAGCCTATGGAATTTTTCCATTGGATTTTGGATTATTGCAGAAAATAAGCTCTGTGGGAAACAAAAGTTTATGATACTTACACGTTTTGTTCAGCAAAATAATCTTTACAAATGAACACCACGGTTATGATTTTCAAAGCATAAATGCGATTGCCAGAAGTAAAAAGCGTTAAAAACGTTAGGCTACAAACCAACTACACCACGGTCGCATGACTTCAACGTCACCACCACTAAGCTTGTAATTTGATTTTGCACACTTACCTCTTCTACAAAAGCCTTTCCTCTTAGCGTGATCTGATCTAGCTAGTGGTCACGGGGTTAGTTAGTTAGAATAGTTTGCAAGAGTGCAAGTTTGAGGCTGTAAAGGCGGGCTAGTGAGCAGGTGAGTTTCCGTGTTTGGCGTGATGACTGTTCCCGACAACCTCTGTACCTCCGCCTTTTTAAAGACACATTAAAATTCACAAGTGGGGTATTTACTGACACGTTTTGTTGCAGAACAAAAATATCTTAAGCTTGTGTTAACCACAGACCTTATTTCAGGCATATGACCAAAAACCCATTCAAAAAACCCACTGTCTTCGAGACGAGGGAACCGCGACTCATTTCCGGGTTTTAGGACTCATTCCAGCAGCACTCTAAAGGGAACCAATCTACACACCGATGGTATCATTATTCTATAGCCATTACATTGTGCAATCAACATGTACTTCATAAAACAACTGATAAGATAAGTTAAAGCAAAACTTGTAAATTGCCGCTTTAAGTTCTCTTCAGTATCAAAGTTAATCCAGTGATAGTTGTTTGTACATCTATGGGTACATTGCAAACAGGAACTGCTAATAGCTAATTCAGCATACTTTTACAACATTACAACAACCCATTTGATAAGTTTGTTTTTTAAAAAAAACTTCAAAAAAGCATAAGGACAAATACTTGTTCACGTGGAAAAAAGTTAAGAGACCCTCAGCGGTAATGTTAAAGGTGATACTGATAACTTTCAGCACACTCTCTCCTCCGCCGTTCGATTGCATTCACATGACAACACTGCTGTTGCTCGAAGCACAGTGGTTGCCAGTTCTCGTCAGCAAACCTTAGCTTTAGCTTACCGGTCAAGAAGGAAAGTGGCCACCTCGGCGTGGCTTTTCAGCCGACTCCAACGAGCAAAAGCTGAACCAATGTTCAGCCTGGTGTTGCTGGTTGTTGGTACCGTAGTGAAGTCGGGCGCTTACCACCAAACTTTTTCTGTTTTTTCCACACTAACTGGCAACTACTAAGACGACACAGAGATACCACGTGATATCAACAGCGTTATATTATTGGCTCACAAGCCATGTTAGAAACAGAAACCAAACGTCAGGTATCTACACAGAGATAAACAAAACATTCATTTTGGACCTGTCAGACTTTTTAAAATGATTAATTCACAATCATAATATTTTTTTTCAGGAACAGCCGTACTTTGATTGTGCACCTTTCTAAAAGCTCCTTGGATGTATTATTTAAAAAAAAAAAATTTGTCTACATAAAAATGTTATCAACATCACCTTTCAAATCACCCCACTTCCCCCAAAGGAAAATAAATCCAGTCTGAATGGGGTTTAAGAGATGAAATGTACATACAGTAGTGGCACAATTGGCAGCCCTACTAGAATAGATATATGCTAATTGTTCTATTTGTGCATGCTGATTTCCAATTACTGTGCTAAAGGAACACCTATGTATTTGTGTAGTGAATAAGTGAACCTCTTATATTTATTTTGCAATAGACAATTTTTCACAATTATGTGAGTTAACTATAAGATCGAACAAAGTTTCTCTTGAAATGTAAAACAGGTCAAAAACACAAATTGTCGTTCGATCCACACTTTGTAAAAGTTTTTTCAAGTCACAGTGAGAATATGAACTTCAGCGACACAGACTGCAGTGTATTGTATGTATTAGTTTGGTTAGTGAGGAAAGTTTAGAGGATATTTATACACTCTCTTTGATATTCTGACTGCAAAAGTCAATGTAGAGGCTACTCTTCCACTTGACAAAAAACTTTTTTTTCTGTCTGTTGTTTTTATTCAACATCTACTTTATGAAGTGTGACAGCTTCGATCGCCCGGAGACTTTCTGTGTTCTTACTGTATCTGATTGGAGACAACACGAAGCATTTTCCTGGTGCAAACAAGACTCCCGAGGCATCCGCCCACCACTATCATCAGCTGACAAGGTTAGTGTGTTCAGGCTGATGCAGAGTATGCATAGAGTACACCGAAATTGTGTCTGTCTAACCTCTCAGACCCCAGGGCCTTAACAGCCTAATCAGGACTGGTATTTCACATTATCATGTTATTAGAGTCAGTTTTAGCCTGAAAATATATAAAAGGTGTTAAAGTTTTGGAGCCAGATTTTAAGTGCTGTGTTTTTAGAAACCATGTTCTACGGTTCAGTTTTGTTGTGCTATATAAATTAATATCCCAACCATGAATTTTAAAGTAGTACCTTTTTCCTTTGAAAAGAAAAAACGTGTATTATTTTGTGTGGGTCACTACAGTAAGTCTGTTAATGTGTGACGTTTGTGAGTAAGTCTTTGTACACTACAGCACTTCTTGTCTTTATCAAAAAAACTTGAGCAGAGCTTACATTTAAAAAGACGTCATCGCTTAAACACAACAACACGACATTCAAAATTGGCCCCTCCTCCCTGGCTCAAAGCACACGTGCTTGTGGTGGTCCCACGTGCTTAGGATCTGGCAATTCGTCGCTACGTTTTTATATAGTTCCGCACCTCACCCTGCATGCTGTTATTAGCTGGGGGATACACATCACTGCCCAGGTGAGGTCCCGAATACAGCAAAATAAGGAAATACAGGCTGACAGCAGGGTCTCTGCAGATACAGACACCGCCAGACACTTCTAGTGGGTCATGAGTTATTTTTGAGAGGGATTGTTTTTGTATAAGTCTACACATTGTTTTTTAGGAAAACCCTACTTGTCATGCCTTTAAATGCTTAAAATATTGCGACATAGTCCTAGTAGTACAGCCAAAACAGTGGCCATCATTCATTGAGCCACCGTGTTTTTAAATAAGCAATATTGATGTTGATATTCACAGTTTCAAAGTTAAAAACTCTGGTGTTTTGCACATTTTGTTGGGTTCTTTTGGGAAAGCTGTCAGTCAAACTCTGGTGACCAATACTGCCTGAAAAGGGGGCTTTGGTCTGCTTCCATGCAGGGAGTTGTGGCAGCAAATGGTGTATCAGCAACATAATAGTGAGCAGTTTTCAGGTTCTAATGGCCATGCTGTACACCTGTATGAATATGATTGGACATTACTAGTCAGCTGGTAGCCAAGTCGCTGATGAATGAGCCACTGTTGGTAAAGCATGAATGAAGCAGCTTATGGCTGAACTAAAGCCATAATCCATAATCAATGTTGTCTTTGACATCACAGTTTCCATGTTGACAAATGCCTATAATGAAGCCTGGTAGCCTTGCATGCAATGTAAATAAATTTTGTTGTTGTTGCTTTCAATGGCCAAAAATATCACTTCATGATTGAAGTTGATGTCGTTTGACTTTTTACAATAACTTGGCAGGTGAGAGCCAACAACACTTCTTCCTGCTTTTTTGGTGAATTTCAATTTCAGTTAGAGTTGTTTGTCTTCCGAACTAGCATTTCTTTGTGTAGAGTAGAGTATTTTGCTTCCAAAGAGCTAATCAGTGAGCTAAAACTGTGTAATCTATTGTTAAAGCCCTTGTGCTGGTTGGAGTGGGCTTATGTGTGATGGGCAGATGGACGCTCGGACGCAGCAGGTGGGGTGCTAGACAGACAGACTGGAGAGAGGGCTGCGCGCTGTGGCCCACAATGCCTTGTCACAGTCCCTCATGGGATGCGATGCCACCTTTTTCCTGCCCTACATCCCCATGTTTCACCCACATGTAAACAGACTCACACACATACAAACACACCAAGCTCATGGTTTGGGTGGGAACTGAGAAAAGGCAATCGCTGCCATCTGTTGTGTAGACGTAAGGATTTCCCTGCTGAAAAACATCAGAAGTTTCCATGAGGGAGAGGAGGGGACAGAAATAAACTTTTNTTTTTTTTTTTTTTTGCCAGCCTTTTCTTTTTTTCTTCTAGTGTGAGTAGTGTGCAAGGGTTAAGGTTTACACTCCCAGTGGGGCTACCTGTTCTAAAAATGCCTGCATTTCTAACACTGAGTCAGGACTCCGTGGCAGCTTTAGTACCAGCTACCAGCACAACGGTATGAAAAGAGAAATGTACTTACGCAAATGCAGTGCTGACAATAATTCTGGGCTTAGTACTGATGCAAAAATACAGCTTTTACAGTGAGAGGATTCAGTGCTGCCTTGTGTGCAGCTCCCGGTGTGATGAATACTGAGGTACAGGCACTCTACTTTGGCGAAACTGTCATATTACCTCGCAATGTCATGATATTAAAGAAGAGTGTAGGTACAATATAGAAGACAGGCTGTGTGACTGTGTGTGTGTGTGTGTGTGTGGAATGGGAAAAGAGCTGAGTTGGCTTTCAGCAAAAGTGTGCTCAGGGGACACAAACACATCAGTAGATACAAAAGAAGTGGTTCAGACAATTCAAAATATGTGTGTGTTCATGCAAGACACCAACTCTTTAAAGCAGAGTGTTCAAAGTGGTAGGGCTGCAGGCAAGGCCATCCATCAGAACAAGGCACAGGCAGGTAACACCCACAACACTCCTTTCTTTCTCTATTTTGCCTTACTCTAGTTTTCTCTCATCTATCATAACACTATTATTACTCTATTGAACTCACAATGAAAATATCTGGATGTGACTTAAACCTGGAGTGCGGAACTTTTACATATAAATGAATGTCCATTACATTCAAGCCCTTGCCAAACAAGTTCCCACAATGCTGAGTAAGCCTATCACCGCCAGGTAAATCTCTCTGTATTTCACAGTATATCGGAGTTATGAAATATGGTGTCTGTGGCGACATTCCCGCGCTGGCGCACCGGTAGTGATGCATTTTATGTCAACCAGCAATGATTGATTTGCCAGAGCTGAAGGGGGGAGCAACCGTAGCGACAGAGTAGGCTACAGCAATTAGGAGTATGGCGGAGCCTATGGTGGAAAAACCTAAGAAGCTTCCAAGAACAGTTTCTGATGCTCCAGATAAAAAAAACGATGATCCAACATTTTTAACTTGCCTCTCTACCTCTTTTTCTTCATTCTTGGTACAGCTATTTCTAGCGCTTTTTGTGTGTGTATAACCCATGAACAACACCGTGAGTGTCTTAACAGGAGAGACTGTCATTGTCCACATATTTAAATGATATCGCCTGTATTCATTTTTGCAACATAAGACTGCGGGCTTATCCAAAAGCTTAGTTAAGTTATTTATTTTAATTAATTCGCAATGATTCCATTTTGCTGTATTTTATTTTGAACTTTTTTTTTCCAGCTGTAGACCAGTAACTCTGACAGAACAGCTGTGTAACTATTTTTTTTACAATGATGTGTAATTCAGTTTTTTACTCTGAAATGCTAACAAAGCTTCTTGCTTTAATGGGCAATTAAATTTGTCTGCCTTCTGTATAATGAAATATAAATTCATGCCAGTATTTCAGCATTTCTGAAACAGTGCATTATTATTATCATTATTATTATTATTATTATCATACTGCAATTTAGTTTTTGAAAATTTTTGGTCCCACCCAAATTTGTGTTCCTTCCTGACATGACTCACCAGATGCATAGTTGATCTGTGTGCACACACACCCACTCTTTGACAGTGTGTTGTTGTTTTGGGGGGAAAGCAATACATTTATGTTATGTCAACTAGTCAAGAACTCACAAAATCATCCTTGTTTATCCTTGACATAGATGTCTCCCAACTCATGGAGGGGCACATATTCTTTCAATTTCAACTTGAAACATAAAAATACCCTACATTGGTATTTCATGTTTTTACCCAACAACAGATACGACACACTGTCCAGACTGCTGAACTGCCAGAATCTCAGTTATTTCCCTAATTCACAGCACTAATTTCACACTGAACACCAGAAATGTTTCCTTGTATAAAGGTGTTTAATATAGAGCCATAGATGTTCCAATGATTTTGCTCCGAGTGACTTCCTCCCTGTTTCTGGATTCTTGGCAGGAATTTTCTTCCACAAAGGCAAGGTTGCTAGGGCAACAGCCCCAGGTTAGGATGACTTCAAAACTCTGGTTTGATTTCCTTGGTTTGACCAAACTTACAGTGTGTGTGTGTGTGTGTGTGTGTGTGTGTGTGTGTGTGTGTGTGTCACTACGCTTTGTGTTTATGAATATGTCTTATTTGTCAGTCATTAGTTTGTGTTAGTGCATGCTTGGGCGTGCGTTCCACATCTGCATTTATCTGTATGGGCACATGCTTGTTTTTTTCTTTTTTAATTTATTATGAATTTCTGAGTTCAGCCAGTGGTCTATATAATTTACTGCATCACGACCAGCAGCCTTTATGGTAAATAAAATCAATAGTGCCAGCGGTCAAATCCACAGCCTGGAGGAAGTTCTAATGCAGCAAAAAGCAGAATAGTATTATCATGTACAAATAGGCTGATTTACCAGAGCCAGTGGCAGAGTATGCTCATGTGTGTACTTGTGCACCTATGCAAGTGTGTACTTGAGTTTTCATCAGTGTGTGTTTTCTTGCAGTGTCTGCCTAAGTGTGTTTGCATTTGTGAGAGTGATAGGAATAGGAATAAGAAGAGAGAAAAATACGATCGCACATACACAAGGGTCTTGTGTGCTTTTATTTTTTTTTTTACATAGGCTATTTGTTTGCCCTCCCCTCCCCACAAACACACACAGGGAGTGAGACAATCATTTTACATTGTACCCACCTCAATATGAAATCATGCCATTCAAAACAAGTCTTACAAGTCTTACAATAGACCTAAGTGCAGGGGGGGACATCAGAAGAAGAGAAGACAGGAAAAAAAATAGTTGTTAGGACTCACTATCATTATGCCGTTTTCATACCAAAAACCTATGATGTTTGCAGCGTGATTACATGCTGTAGAATACGAATCTATCTGCCTGTGTGTGGATGTGTGATATGTGTCTGTTTTTAGACGAGGTAATTAGAGGTAATTACAATGCAACCATATCCACCGCCAGCTCTGCCTTGCTCTGTTCCAGCAGCTGTAGCATGAGAGGCAAGAGATGATGATGTTTTTTTCTTTTTTGTAGATCAGGTATATCTTCATGGTTACAACAAGCCATATCATGCTGAGCCTTGAGTACGCCAAGGATGCCAGAGAGAGTCACATTGCCACTGGACAATTGAGACCAAAGAAAGAAGGGAAAGAAGGAGAGTTGGGGGAGTGATGGGGGAGGAGTGGGAGAGAAAGGAAGACAGATATAGAGATAAGGATGACATTACAATAAGAGGATATGAATTTGTTGTGTACTTAATTTGGTGGATTACATATCTGATGATGTTATCCATAAGCACTTTCTCAATTGATTTTCTATAAAATGTGTTATATAACTAAAAATCTAGATCATATAAAATTTCACGTACCATGAGTATTTTATCCATATTGCCCACCCCTATTTATAAGTCCTTACAGTCAAGTTCTTTTGATATACTGTACAGAATATTTTAGTTATTTGTGTGGTCAAGAGTGAAGGTGGCTGTGTAATTACGATGCTAAATATCTAAGGGACAAGAGACACGACGACAAAGTTTGAAATGTTGTCTAATGGCTGTTGATTTGCATAAGATGCAATCTGGGGCTTGATTTAGTAAAATTTCATTATTCTTATTTCACAAGCTTTGCCTTTCAGCAGTCTACTGTATCTGGTATCAGAGAAAAATCCAAGACTGGAACGCAATGTAGCAGTTAACCTTTGTGTTCAGGAAGGAAAGGCAGAATGTAAGGACTGTCAAAACTTAACCAATGTTTAGTAATATCCATGTATTGTTGCTACTGTTTGAGTAATAAACATATCAGTAGTTCAATTATGCTAACAACAAAGTCAGCCCCAAGAATGATTATATAACTATGTCAACACAGTATCCAAACAAACCTTTGAGGATTCCATCAATACAGGTACCCTGTAGAGTCTTTGACTGTTAGTAGCACTATGGCACTATGGATTATGTATTTATGAGCGGGTTCCTGTTCTGTTTGTTTCTTGTGCAGTGGCACAAGGATGAACACACGAGCACACAGGCGACGTGACTCACATTCCTTCCGACACGTTCAAGCTATTCCACTGATTGACAGGTGGTGGCAGTGACACACCAAGGAACCTAGCAATGAGCGAACAGCAAGAAGACTGAAAGCTAGTAAACATGGATGTAAACAATGGAGGTTTAAAAATATTCTGCATGATTAAGCCTCACTGATACACACAACGTGCTTTGGTAAGAAACACTGAATTTAAACATAGAGTAATTCATTCAGAAGCCTTCTATGCCCAATTTGGTTGTTCACTAGGTTAGGTTTAGGTGTATGAAGCCAGAAACTACCAAAAGAAAAATGAAAGGTTATCATAACAGTCAAACATGAAACTGAATACATCAATAAAAAATACAAGTAATTAAATTGTTGATATAAAGTGTATGTATGTAAAAAGAAACATATAAAGTTTACCAATGTTTACATAAGATGATATATTTATATATATATATATATATATATATATATATATATATATATATGTATATCATGCTCGGTAGATTGGTACCAATGGCATTCTGGGTGGTTTTAATCAGCCGCTGCAGAGCCCTCATGTCCTGCGCCATGCACATCCCATGCCAGTTTGTAATATTTCCAGTCAGGATGCTTTCTATTGCTCCTCTGTAAAAGTTAAGAGGAGCTTGGCACGGGAATTTTGCCAGTATTGACTGGAAGAAGACAAATTGTGGCCCCTGGTCAGTGTACGAAATAC
>NTHP01000020.1:1163125-1179804 GCA_003416845.1 Oplegnathus fasciatus
GATTTTCCACTTGTTTGGGGATTTTCCACTGTAGGGCAAGTCTGGACATGTTTTTTGACACAGTTGTTTCTACGAGCACTCGGGCTGTATTTTTAAAAAACTTTATGATCTTTTATGTTGTATGCTAAAACACAATCTTCACACTTTATATGTTAGATATACATACAATCAGGTACTTTTGCTTATTTGTTTTTGTATATAAGCACTTAAGCAAACCACAGTTTTGCTTCAACAATGTCCACACACCCACCAGGGGAAACAATACCCTGGACCATATTTATACGAACATTTGTGGCAGCTACAAAGCCCTCCCCTGCCCCCCATTTGGTGAATCAGACCATATTTTCCTGCTTCTGCCTACTAACACCTAGCTGATTAAAAGGGTCAAACCATCAGAAAAAAAACAGTTAAAGTGTGGACAGATGAAGCTTTAATTATATTATGTTAATAGTAATTATAAATGTTTCCATGTGCGCAGTAATGTCACTGCAACAAATATCGGGATCAAAACTAAAAACTGTAGTTATAAACTCGACAGGATAGAGGAAACTCTCAGGGGAAACAGAATAAAACTTTTAGCTTCTGAAATCAGTTTTTTTAAACAGCTCTGATGGAGCTCAGGATTTATCAGGAGGACGCTGCTTTACTCCACAATTTCACTGTGTGAACCTGGACTCTGTGTGTGTGACCTTTTGGATGTGTACAAGAACACAGAGCATTTATTTACATTAGATCCTGACCGATCCTGTTGGCATGTCTGGAGATTTAAATAATCAATGAGGTTACGCTGCTGTGCCTCGTGCATAAATGTGCATAGCATCTCTCTTAGCTGGGAGACTGACTTATCATTTCTGCTGCAGTGGGATCGCTGCATGTATTTAATAAACTAAACTAAATAAAATTATTTATTATTTCACCTACCTGCAACCCATCCGCTATTACTCAGAATATTGCTGATGAATGATGTGCACATATCCGCGCATCACTAATGCGCCCTGTGAACCCGCCTATGCAGGCGCATCTTACTATCTGAATAATGCACCCTTTAAATTGCAGGAAAATACTGGGCCATTGACTTCAGATCAGGTTTTTGTCTGTAAATGGCACAATCACTTTCTGCTGCCTCAAGATAACAACGCGCCAACAATGCACCTGACCACACCTCATTTTACAGATGTCACTCGTTTCATTTGACCAGCTTGGTGCGGCAGTAAATCTGCCGTGGGGCGGCATTAGGGAGGGGGGACTTTTATTTTTTCAGAGAACATTTCGAACAAGCGACCAGGTGAAGCAGTTTAATGGAGAGAACAGTGTTGTTTTATTTGTGTGAGTGACTGTAATTTGTCATTATTTCAGATAAATCGTGTGTTGAACCGAGACAGATTTGGGATTAGCTCAAGCTCAGTCTGCACCGTTTTCTTTTAGCAAACATTAGCTAACTAAAGCTAGCTTAAGTGAAGCTAAAGCTAGCTACATACATTAGCCCTATCGACTGCAGAACTGGCGGACTGCCAAATGGACCGAGGGCTCAGAGTCTGACGGCAGCTTATCCCAAAAACAAAGCCCACTGCTCCGAAGGCCCATTGCTCTGACTGTCAGCCTTACTACTTTCCAGACTCCGTTTACATATTGCTCAATTTAACAGATAACGTATAAATCATAACGTAAATCAAAACGTATGACTTTGCATGACTCTTTAAGAAAGACTTTTCATTTCAGCTGATATTTAACTTTAACAGCTCTTCTGTGAACTAAGTTAAATAAACTACAGTAAGATGTGTAATACTGTTTGATATCCTGAAACACCACAGCTTGTCCATGCATTTTTTATAACATGTGATTTAATTAAATCAGAGTTCAGTCAGACAACTCACGTTTGAAATGTTTATTACAGCAACAGACCATAGTTAAGAGTTTGGCGTCTAGGCTCCAACCTCATCACTCCCCGCAGATATGTTTGCATGGAGATATTGGGGAGTGATGACCAAATATCTTAAACCCCCCAAAACTGCATAGATTCGGAGCCTGAACGCTGCTGCGTGAGGGTCTTCTATGTGTGGGCCTGGGCACCAGCCGCCGTGTGGCCATTTCCCACGAGCACCTTGGCCACCAGGGGAATATACTATCTAGTGAAACTGCTATGTGTGGGCCTAGGCACCAACCGCCGTGTGGCCATTCCCCACGAGCACCTCAGCCACGAGGGGAATAAACTATCTAGTGAAACTGCTATGTGTGGGCCTAGGCACCAGCTGCCGTGTGGCCATTCCCCATGAGCACCTCGGGTCATGANGGAATATTCTAGCTAGTGAACTTGACAACGGATATGCTAAGATGGATGAATACTCTAAACCCAGCAAACCACCTGATATGCAACAATAGGATTAGGCAGCAAAGCAGTTACAGATGTTTATTGAGATATTAAGGGGTGCAGGAGCTGATGAGCTTTTGTGCTGTTAGGATCTCCTTCTTGTGGAGCCTGACGTAGCGTTGGTAGGCAGAGGATGACCAGNTTTTAATATAAATACACTATTTCCATATAAGCTTCCAGAATCTTAATTAGTAACATTAGAAGAACAGTTATTTGCAGATAAACACTGTACCCCAACCGTAATTAAAACAAATAGATCTTATGGCAAATACACACTTTTTTATTTTGCAGAATAAAAGAACAAAATAGTGTACCTGCTAGAATCTGATTCCTAAGGGAATCGGGAATTGCTGCGGCAGGGGGAGGGAACCGAGATCCCATGGTTGGAGCTGGGACTGCAGTTCCCAGGGTCCTGTGGGGTGTGACGTCAGCAGGAAGCGGGGCGCCTCTTTGCTGGAGCTTCACCTTTGGGAGGAGCGCTGCTTGAATTACCGGCGCTCAAATTGAACTCTTGGGCACCGGCGGAGCTTTCTTGTACCAGGAGGTAATTAAAGAGCTCTTCATGATTAAGGCCGGATGGAACTGAGATGTTGCGGGCGTATAGCTCTTCCAGAATGCGGTGCACGGGTCATCCAGCAAGTCTTTTGCGGGTGGTGCGGGTGGTGCGGGTGGTGCAGGAGCTACGGCGCGGACGAGGAGCTTCCAATTCTTTCTCTGTGCAAACCTCAGCGGACTGAGCCTGGGTTTCGGGAATGAAGCCAAGTTCTTCCCCTGAGGACCGAAACTCACTCTCCGAATCGGAGATTGCGAGAGACATAGCGACCAACAGAACCAGAAGGTAGGATGACAATCACATGAGCAACGATGGCCGAGTCTACAATGTCTGAGAAGCTGAAGGAACGGGCAGCAATACTGACACAGGGCAGCAGCAGCATTGACAGGCAGAGGGAGAGCTGGGAAATTTTTCCAGCTTAAATAGACCGCAAAATAGGAGGGTGTGTTTGGTGGATTGTTGTAGAGAGTGAGGCATATTAAATGTGTATAGCAGTGCAGCTCGAGTTGCCTGCCTGAACTAGCTTGCAGGCGTCGCTCCATTTGTGCTTTGTGAAACATGGCGCCAAATTGATCAGAAGAACTGTCTATTTGAAAAGTTAATTTACATTTTAAATGACTGACAATGGTGTCAGTCTTCAACTGTTTGCTGATGTCGGAAGAAAACCTTCGTTAACATATTTGCATCATATTTACAGGTGCAGAGAGAAACCATGTGCAGTGAGCACCACCGCTGAAGGCACAGTGCGTCCCGGCTCCAGGGACAGCAGGACTGGACCCAGATACAGAGGACAGACAGACAGAGCTGAGGCAGTTCTGTTGGAGCAGAGGGACAGGAGGACAGACTCACAGTGATCAGCAACACACATCTGTGAAGACGATTTAACTGTAGTTGCCAGGTGACTTCTGTAATTTGAAAAGAATACAAGATAATGTTGTAAATTAGATTACAATTAATTGTTCTTCTGTAAAAAAAAATGTAATTTATATTCAACAAAAACCTGTAAAAGGTATCTTGTAATATACTGTAATTCATTTTACAGTAGCTACTGAACATCAATTTTACAATACTTAATTGGCAACTTTTTAGGTAGTAGTTAGGTATTTACTTTAAATTCTACAGTCAACTGTTTACAGTGATACAGTATGTTATGGTGTGCTGAGTAGAGTGTCTACATCTTCATTCTTGAAAACTTAAACAAGAAGCTGTAGCTTACTTTGGATGGTCATCCTCTTCTGTGTTGTTTAGCCAAATAAAATACTTGAAATCTTGAAATCTAACAGATTAAACTCAAGTGTATCACTCCCAAGTTTTATATTTTATTTATTTTCTGATTCGCCATCTAGTTAAAAAATCAATGTTAACTGTAGATCTGAACAACAAAGGAACCATAAACAACTTTCCTCATTTATTAGAAAGATTTTCATGATCTGTTATTTCCCCAATTAACTTTTATTATGGATCAAATTAAAGTCAGGGAGAGTATGTCATCTTAAACATCACAAACAAGAACACCATCCCCCCTGCTGAGGCAAACAAAGACTTGGCTGACGACCTGAATCTCTTCTATTGCAGGTTTGAGAGGGACATTCACACCCCTCACCCACTCTCTCTGTGTTTGGTGAGCAGGGACGGTGGAAGTCAGCCAGAGTTGGGGGTGCTGAGAGTCTATATAATGACGTCATATTAAATGCTACGCAACATTCATGGTTTTTGTATTAATTTGAATGGCATTTTACACCAGTTTTAGACCATATTACAACAGACAGCAAACTTGAACACCGACATGCTGTATGTCAAAGCAGCATATGGACGTTCACACACTGAATGCAGGTTTATTCCTGATCAGAAGACGATTTATTGACTGAGCCACAGCCACACTATATGGGTAGTAATAGAACAAGGCACTTCAACTTATAACACACACACACACACACAGTGACAAAAACATTAAGGAGTAACCGTGAACAGGCCATAGTGCTTTACAAATAGGCGTTCATTGAACGCCGCACTACAAACTTCTCTCTCTCTCTTTCTCTGTCACACGTATAATATAGTGTAGAAGAAAATACAAACAAAATAACAAATTATATTTTGGGAATTATTTTGTTAATCATTAGCCTCTCATGGTCTTATAATATATTTGTCACGATTGAACTGTCCGTTTCAACTGATTTCACCATTCACACGACATTTATTAAAGACGATAATTTCATTGACAGTAAACACGTCAGTTTGTCCCGGAGTGTAGACTACGTACTCTGTGACCAGATAAATTATACATATAACTGATCAGCTGCACAGATGAGTGCAACACACAGTTATTTGTTACTGTAGGCCTATATTATTCATTTCCCTCCGTATATAACTTTCATTTTTCATGCACTTCTTATCAGACAGACTTTCCACAATTCACTCAGTTCTTGTAATAAATTCAGCGTCATGTGTCACAAAGCACAACTCTGATTTAATGAAGTTACATGTTATAAAAATTGCATGGACGTGCTGACTACGGTGTTTCGGGATGTCAAACATCTAACTGTAGTTCGTTTAACTTAGTTTACAGAAGAGCCGTTAACAACAACATATAAATCCGGTTCCACAACTCCACTTCCTGTGGAGTCAACCAGCGGACAGCGCCACTCTGCCATTGCTGACCACATTGTGGTCAAAGGGGGTATATAGTAAAATCCTGTCATCAGGATTCAAGAACTCTGCTGCCACCTAGCATCTACAGTTATCAATTGCAGCCCCCTCTTTTACTGCCGCGGCAGCACCGTGGTAACGCAACAGCAACCTGGTCAAATGAAACAAGTGAAATCTGTAAGACCAACATGCCCATGGGCACACAGATGGGCGCAAGTGCATTTGTTACTTATACAACGTGTGCGCTGCGCGTGAAAATGACAACTGCGTCAGTCGGAAACTAGCAATGACAGTTGCGCTGCGCTGTGCACCGCTTTGCGTCGGGTGTAAGATAAGACCCCACAACTTCAATTTTGTTTATACAACATAGTGTTGTAAAATGACAATTAAATGAACCCTTGAGGCTTTGAATGAATGACATTCAAATACCAACAGCAGCACAAACTCCTGAAGGATCTTATGTATATTATGGTTCTAACCAGTTAGGAACCGTTAGCACTGAAGACTGGTCCTCAGTACCTATTTCAACCCCGTAACGTTTTCCTTGATGTAGCCTTAAGGTTAACCCTAACCCCTTAATTTCTCTATGGAAACTTTGATGTCCACTGGAATTTAATTGTTTTGGCTGCACAGCATGTGTTTGTAATGAATGCCCACCAGAGGGCTGCTGCCTCTGAAGAGGTAAATAAAACAAAAAATAAATAGATAAACCATTACTACTGCTTGGATTTTATTTATCACACTATTCATTAAACTCAATTTCCCATTATTGGAAAATATTGGAGGATATAATTACAATAGTCCTTTTGATGATGCCATTACTCCCATCAATATGCAGTGACTATCCACTAAAGTAGAAAGGCTTCTGTAACAACCCTCTGAAAAGAGGCTTCTGAAAGAGATTGCCTGTTAAAAATTATTTATTTATCACACTAAATTATCCTTTATGAATTCATGTTGAAAAATTAACAGCAATGAATATCATTTGTCTTCATCTCCGAAAGTCTCAGAGGGTTGTAAATGTAAACATTAAACCACATAAAAGTAGCTGTGGCAGGACAGTCAAAGATAAAGGGAATACCAAATCTCTAAATGGCTTCTATTTACAATTCCAGAGCCCTGCCTCTCCTTATGACTTAATGTTTAATGATGAGATGCTACATGCACAGTTTTTAAATATACCACTGTGAAATTAGTTGCAATGACATCTTAAAATAGCACTGTAAAAAACAAAACAACCATTAATAGTTACTGTAATGAACATTCCCAAGCAGCAGACAAAAGACTGTCTATGTCATCCTGATAATTAAATAATGCCTATTTGGCAGGTTAATTGTAAGAAAATAACAAAATGGTGTCATCAGGCTTTTTCGCCCATATGTAGAACGTGTTGCTAAAGAAAAGCTACTGCCAAACAAAAACACCAACATTGGATAATTCTGCGAAACCCTTGATTACATTCAATGACAATGTTACTTTTTTATACTCAGTGCTATGGCTGGCACCCTACTGTCGACTGTCAAAATGTTTGTCTGTACCACCACAACTTCCACACCCTTACTTTTAACCTCGCTATAAATAAGGCAAATTACTTCCTTTATTGGCACTGAGCATTGCCAAATCTTGAGGTTAGGAATTCAGGTTGGATCATCTAATATGCATGTAATTCCAAAGATACAGGGCTGTATGTGTAAAATGTTGGAGTGAAATTTGCATGTTTGCATTTTCATAAATTCTTTTTCATAAATCTCAAACGAAATTTGTTTAAAACAGTGAATTGTCATTTTTACACTTTTGGTTTTTGTAGTGTTTCAACCAACAAGGCATGATGGGCTTCAGACATAATTTGTGAACTTTACAGGTGCTAGTAGGAAGATTTGTTTCCATTTGACAGAGCCAGGATAGCTGTTTCTCCCTGTTCCCAGTCTTTGTCCTAAGGTAAACTGGCTGCTGGTGTTGACTTCATATTTGCTGTACAGTCATGATATTGATCTTCTCACTTAACTCTTGGCAAGAAAGCAAATAAGTGTGTTTCCCCAAATGTCAAACTTTTTGCTTTGTGATCACACCTCTCCCTTCTACTACAGCAACTATTTAGTGGACAGACATGAGAGTGGTATCCATCCCAGGTAGCCAAAAATGGTGTCTCCCAATTGCTGCCTTAATCTGGCACAGCTGGTAGCCATAATCATAGCTGACTCCAGATGAATGATGCAGTAGAACAGGTCCAGGTACACTGGTCCAATTCTTAGTGTCAACAGTGGCTGAAAGGTGGCTGTAGGTCAAATAAGTGCAGCTAATTTACATCCAATTCAGCCCAGGTCTGCACCTTGAAGACCTAGCCAAATATAGTAATCCACATATGGGCCTGAGTCAGTTCACCTTTGGCCTCCCAGCGCCAGAACACAGCCAAGTCTGGCGACAGTCAGCTGCAAGTCTCCAACTCTTTTCTTCTTAGTTGTAACACTCACTGCTCCGGTAGATAGTGGCTGTTGCATGTCCTGTGGGAGCAGAGAACAGTGTGTGAATTCTACTTTTTGCCATTGTGTCTTCTGTTTAGTCCAGTACCTGTTCAGTTTTTTGGATGTTCGTACTCGTTTTTTCTCCATTGTTGCATTTCCTCCAAAATGTTTGTTGTGGTCACCTTGCTTTTTGTTCATTTTATGTTTTATGGTGGCTGGCAAACAAAGAAGTGAGCACTATCGTCACCCACTACCATTTAGTATGTCTTTGGTGTCTTTGCTTTTCCCTCAGAACCTTTGTTTATACCTTGTTGCTTAGGAACACAGGTATGATGGTACTTTCAGCTGGCACATCTGAAAAAAACTGACATTACGTACATTATGTACTTACATTATCCCAAATGTTTCCAACAATGTTCAAACCCAGATAACTCCTTAATTTTATTCAACATAATGGTCCGTTTCATTTGTTCGCCAGTCAATGGTGTGATATCCCCTTTACCCCTTCTAGCTGCTATAATTTCCGGGGAAACACGGAAAACACTGGATGATACATCAGAGAGCGAGGAAGGAAGCCGGCGACCTACCTACCTAGCCACTATATGGTTTACAATAGTTTGTATTGCTCACTCGTGATAGAGCATGATTATTCATTGGGGTTTGCTGCACGTACTGTCGCCGAAGCCATCCCCATAAAGCGCAAATGTACGACCCAAGAAAATTATGAGACAAGAACAGAGCTAAAATGAGGGTAAATATTGGTGTAGCATTTCCAAGATGGAGAGAGCTTCATGACAAGCTAGAACTACAGAGAGACGCCGATCTTGCATGTTTTCTACTAGACCGGTAAGCACCCATTTGGCTAATGTTATCGAAATAATAATAATCAGTATTCTGTATATCGTTATGCTAATACTGATAGGAGTCTAGTGAGTTAGCTAATGTTAGTTACAGTAGCTGTATGGGTAGTCGACTCATCTAATGGTAAGTTAGCAAGTTAACGTTACGTTACGTTAACGGTACTTGTGGCTATTTCATTAGAATGAAATGACATAACGTGAATAAATGCGACTAAACGTAACATGAATAAAACTGCAATACATTACCTTGTCCGTGAACATGATTTCTGCCTGAGTCATGTCAGATGGCAATGGTGAAGACACCAACTCCCATAATCCCACGCTACTTCAAACTATGTCTTTTGTTATTGTTTTGACTGAGAGACCCCTAGTGGTAGAAATGACTTACTGTGCATTTAAAAGTTACATAGTTAACATGTGGTGTTTGTGTGTGGACCAAAATTGGCCACACAGGTATAAATGGGGATTTAGTGCAATATTGGTGGCCAGGCCTGGGACTGATTAAGCAGTAAGCTTAATCAGTCCCACCTACCCACCCACCCACACACACACACACACACACACACACACACACACACAGTATAACACATTGGGAAAGGACAGCAAGAGCCTCTATTTAATTCCCATTTTCATCCTGGATCTGATTGCAGGAAAGGAGGGATGCAAGAAAGGCTGCCCTCTTCAAAACGCCTAATGAGCTTAATCGATCAGACTCTACAATCTCATTTAAGCCCGTCTCCTTGCCCATGAATTAAACTATTACAAAAACCTGCTTGAACTTAACTGGCGGCTGCTTAATCAGAGGAAATCACTGTAATCCTGCATGTCAGAGAGAGCCTGCAGAGGGGCGATGTACCATGGGCCCCTGTATGATAGTGTGTCTGTGCTGATACAAATGTTAAGTTTATTATATTTGATATGGACATCACAGTAGCATTAGAATTGTAACATACATTTATGCACAAGGACCAGATGCACTGTGTTTAGTGTTTGTAGCGATACGCTAATTTACAACACCTGTCCACAGGAGGCTTTTTAAAAAGTTAAAATAGAAAAAAGAAAAAAACTACATCCACAAAAGTACATCCACAAATACATCCATAAAGATACATCCACAAATATATACAAAAAATATATCCACAAATGCATCCATAAAGATACTTCCACAAATACATACACAAAAATACATACACAAACGCATACAAAAAATACATACAAAAATACATATACAAATACATACACAAAAATACATACACAAATACATACACAAAATACAAAATACAGGTGTGTCTACAGGGGTATTAGGTATGAAAACAATGTTGTTTCTCTTTTAGCCATGATTTAATACCTCTATCAAAAACATTAAAATGATGTTGCATTTTCAATTACGTTGGTAGACAGTTCCATAGTTTTGCTTCTTTAACAGAGAAGGCTGATTGAAATGAGGTTTTGCGTAATGCAGTTACTGTTACTGTTTATTGAGGCCCGTTCATTTTCACATGAATGCTTAGTTACAAAAATAGAAGCACTAGATAGATAGACTACATAGCAGGAGAAGTGATGACCGTGGTAGTTTAACATAAAAAAGAGCCAACTACAGAAGGTCAAATTGATCAACATTAAATTCGATCGAAATAAGATAGAATTTATAAAAATACAGATCACTTTAAATTCCTTAAATAATTAGCCATGCATAGTTACTGCTGACATAATTTACATGCATGAACAGACAGTCAAGGTTGTAAGACTGCAGGCAGAACTAATCCTCCTGATTGACAAATTTTGCATCAGAAATCCCTCATCGTCTTATAATTAAAGCTGAAATGATTTCAAAAGTAATCCAGTTGATTGTACATCCACATTTTTGGTGCAAACCAGAACTGCTAACACAACAAATATAGGCTAAAACTGTGCTCAGGTGTACCCCAGCTTCATGCAAAACTAGTTTGTGCGACGTGTTATCCAACTAAATCTAAAAGGCAAGGTGAAAAGCCTGCTGTCAAACAGAAGGATGACACCCAATGAATCATACAAATGGGGATAACAGCACACAAAGGCATTCATGATTCATGAAGAGAGCTTGAGAGAGTGTACTTTTTCACCTCCACACATCAGGCCAGTTGCTGCATTAAGCGGTCATGATTGTCAGCTTTGAAAAGGTACAATAATTGTCCAGTGCTGCCTCAATTTTTGACATTGGAAAGAGGGTTTCACACGCTATTAGATGATACAACAAGCTCTTCCTTCAAAGCATACTTGGGCCTTAACTTACTCCATGGCTGTGTCCGATATCATTCCTTCATTCACTCATTCACTACTGCCTATTTAATAGACATTTAGTAGTACTATATAGTGAGCAGTAAATTGAGATTTTGGACACTCATGCATCATCGTCATCAAAATCTGGACACTCAGATTAATGGCAGACAGTGAATATATTGCTGTATATAGTAAAACAGGAGAAATTTTGGACACAGATTATGGCAACATCATACTACCTGCACCACCGAAAGCATAGTGGGAAGTGTTTTTTTTATCCCAAATGGAAATAAGAAAAGTAAAATCACAGGACTGACAAAATCCATGGAAGTTAGCTTTTGCTTTTCATTTTACATTACCAATACATTTGTTGACAATAACCAGGTCTAGAAACATGGTCAACGTGGTTTTCATATCCCTGTGATGTTCACAGGAATATTAGATGTTCACAGCGAAACTACGCCACCTGGTGGAGGTACATAATAGATAGTCAGTCAGCGAGACAGAGTTAACTGTGCGGTACAAGCCTTGGTTAATAAACCATGTTACTGTTCAGTAAGTCGTTGTTCATCTGGTGCATACATACACAATAGAAACGTTACAATCCCTGAAACACTGACGCTCTCCCATTTATACATAATGGACAAAAATCCAAGTAATTGTGTATAACTTTTTTTTGTGTGTCATAGAATATGTATAGTACCACTCACATGCTAACTGATGCCATTTCTGAGTAGCCTAAATTATCCTTAAAATAATAATATTTGCACTGCAAATATTAGACATGTAATGAATATACCATAAGCAAGCCTGCAAATAAAGAGGATCAGCATCAAGCAAAAACAGCAGAGGCTGAAGGGTGCAGGGCCTTTTATTCGTTTGAAAATGTTTGGACTTGAAGTTATTTGAAAAAAAAAAAAATTGCAACTGCATTTTTCAGCAGCTGTATAGTCAATTTTCAGAGCTTTAAAACAGCATAAAACCACTGTTAACAGTTGAACTGCTCAATCCCCTGAACACGATCACAATTCCACTGCGGAATAAGAAACAAGTGAATAAACTGATGTGAGAGAAGGAGAGAGAGCGAGCATCTGATGTGAGCATCAGATTAAGGCTCTCGACTTGCTTTCCTTATGGTGTCTTTGTGAAACGCTATAATTAGGGAGCTCAGAGGAATCTAAGTCTAATTAGGCTGTTTAGTATGGAGCCAGGAGGACAAGGGCTAGACTGAGTCCAACTCTGCTGCTGCCTCTGAAGCCCTCCGAGAGACACTTTTAATGAGCTCCAGGCTGTGTGTTTACTATGAGATCTCTCTCCCTCCCGCCCTCTCACTCATTTCTCTCACCTGGCCTGTCTGTCCTCCAAGCTCTCGCACATGCATGTGCACGCATATATACACAGTTTTCAGACAGATGCATGTATACATAGACAAGAGATATCTGCAGGCTTTAAACACAATAAAAGCAACAACTTCACAAGATAATGTAATCCAAACCTTTGTGATGCTTTAAAATCAGTTTCAATCGAGACCAACAAAAGACAGTTGATTCCACACCTCTCTGACAGTCACAATAAAATTTGAACATCATAAGTTTCTTGCACAGCTATTTAATTGCATTACATTGTACAGATGTTGCTTTTATTGCATCCCTCCTCTCTATCCACGTAAATACTTTATGCATTAACCCACAACCCTCCTTATTTTTTTTCTCCTATAACACACATACACATACACACACCCTTCAGGCTTCCCTTCCCCATGCACCACTGAACCCACTCAGTCCACTTTTCATTGGACTACTTGTACCACATTTCAACACTGCACTGCTCTTCTCTCTATCTTATAAGCATGTGGAAAAAGTCAACTGGGCTCTGAAGCAGCAAGAGGGGAAAACCAATCAACTCTGTATTAATTAATGAAAGTGGAAGGGCTTTTTAGTGACTAGTTTTGGGGAGGGCATTATAAAGGAGTGGAGGGAAGATTCTTGAGAATACTGGACTCTCTGGAGTAAAATCACACAGAGGGAGTGTTCAGTTTGGCCCTGGAGTTGGAGAGGATGCTTAATGATTTGTCATAATATACTTTGGTTTACTTTCATAGGTTCACTCTTATAGTTGCTTTGATGTTGTTGTACAATTGGGCGTTTGTGAGTGGAGCCTTCCAAGCACCATTTCAACATACAGGCAATATTCTGATTCAGATAGTCTGATGTGTGTTTTGCTGCCTTGTTATGCATTTCTCCATGTCTAAATGCTTGTATAATACAGTTTTGGTCGCAGGGTAGTGCAACGAGACTCTACATCACTATAACCCCCCCAGAAATGATTGCAATGCATCCCGTAGGCCAGTCTTCATTGGATTCTTTTCCTGTCACCTTCTACTCTCTGATTTAGGAGAGAATGAAGCAGTCTGGTTTGCACAGAGGAGAGAGTGCTGGTCAGTGGGGTGGGAGCCCTCTGACCAGGCACATGTTCTTAGTACATGGCCAGGGATGTTATCAGGCCTGGCAGCTTTACTCATATTCACTCTCATCAGGGTTCTTCCTCATCTGGAGGTGGAGTAGACTTGACAGATAACTCTCTGTTGAAGAGATCAAAGCGTGCATAAAAGGTGTCATCTGGCAATGTGGCCTCAGACATGGGGAGCCCTCCTGCTTTTGTTGCCTGTGATGGTCTGGATGGCTTGCCACATATCTTTGGTGTTGTTGGTGTTGAGGTTTCTCTTCAGTCTCCCCTGATGTCTCTGCTTTGCCTCCTTGATGCCAGCTTTTAGTCTTGCTCTGACAGTGTTTTATGCTTTCTTGTCACCTTACCAAGAGGCAGCTTTTTTTGGCTCTGGACAGAGTACTCACTTCTCGATTGTGATGAAGCAAGGTCTCTGTAAAGATGAGGGCACAACAGTCTCTGATTTCCTGTTGCTGAGTTAGCGTGAGTCTTATTTCATCCATTTTATTTTCCTGCGACCGGACATTAGCCAGGAGTAGGCTGGGTAGCGGAATAGCCTCAGGTCAAAGCTGGGTTAGCTTAACTCTTACCCCTCATGGGGCGATTGCACCGCTTTCGGTTGCGCTTGGTCCGGCTGGTCTGTCTTGGTGGTGGGAAGATGTTGTGGGCAGTGATCATCTCGAGGTCCGCTGCACTTAATCCAATCCCTGCACTTCCTTTTCCAATGTTGATGAGTTTATTTCTGCCATAGGTAATATGTGCCTCAGTAATATAGGTGAAAAGATAACAGACTAAAACAAAAATTTTACAAAGTTCATGGGAGCCACTGGCCGCTGCATTGGCATGCGCCGCCATCTCCATGGTAACAAAAACAATAATAATAATAACAACAATAATAATAATAAACAGATTTGTGTATCTCCCAGTCTCTACAGGTCCACCCACACACAGACTTATGTATGCATACAGTTGTGCATGCACCTAAACACTTACAGTAATCTACACGTAAAATATATGTCCACAGTACACTGTGTACACTAGAACATCTTCTCAAGTATAGACATGTGCACCTGAAGACCCTGGAAAAAGGAAAAAATAAACTATAAAAAGAGATAAAAAATAGATAGACAATAGATAAACAAGTTAACAAACAGTATTACAGAAAACCTGGACAAAGAAAACAACCCAGAAGTAATCCTTTTTGTATGCTCACATACAGTACATGCATACCTACATATGCATGCATGTATACATCAGAAAGCTCCTGTATAAACATACGTTTGCATATACAATGCAAAACAACATATTACATCTTATTTCAACACATCTACTCAAGTATGGACATGTGTATGGACACCTCAAGAACCTAGAAGACAGGAAAAGAGAGAATAATGAAAAGAGATACGATCCTAGTACGAAGAGTTGCTCCTAGTGACAAAATTCTAAGAAAATTCATGACATTTTCATTTATGACAATGACATTTTCTAAGAATTTCCCCTTAAAGTTCAGACTAGATCTTGGTAAAGATAAAAGTTATTCACAAAGCATCTAAGCCCTTAAGAGAGCTCCGAAGGTGAAAAACTGTGCAGGAGCAGTGCAGGAGCAGGAAGGAGGACTTTTAAGAGGCTTAAGAGTTTCTTAAGCAGGGATGTAGGAGAAATATTCTCCAAACGCTGAATGAGAGTGAGTCAATGAAACGCTACAGATTAGATTGTGCAGAGATAATGTTTGTGGTCGATCTCACTAGAGATGCGCTCACATCTCCCACCCAATGCAATAACGCATAACGCTCGAAATGAAAGTGGTCACAACACAAATTTTGATATTTGGCAACCATCCCGTTTGTGTGCTGTAATCTCCCCTCTTGCTTTAGACTGCAACACATACCACTGCTTTACGCACTCCTCACTGGTGCGCACAACCAGAGGGAATGAGACATTAATCTGCTGTGCTATATTCTCCCACGCCTGCCTCTTGGCTTGCACTGTAACACCGGGGCCGAATTTTACTCTTAAAATGGTTTTACGCTTGTCAGCTAATTGAGCTAATAATGTTCCTCTGTCCAGTTAGGTTTTCTCACTTTCGCTGATTTATGGTAGATTTATATGCTAACCAACACCGATACTTATAGGACTGGCCAGCAATCACAATTCATGAAAGTTGAGCCATTTTTCCCCACTTAATATTATACAGATTAAGCACTAAAAAACAGCATGGTAAATAAATGTAAGCAAAAATATAACAACTATAAACTATCAATTTCACTGCCCATTCTATGCCCATTCTATGCCCATTATCACTAATAGTGCATTTGTATTTTTTTTTTTGATCAACCAATCACACCTTTTAAAGGAATGTGTCATACCTAGCAACGGGGTCAACCACACCTCCTCACTAAGGTAAAAGTTTCTGTTCCTTCCTTCCAACTCTGAGAGTTGCTCTGAGAATTTTCCTAAATCACTTCTAAGCTCGGACTCCTTGCTAGAAATTTTTAGGCTAAATTAGGAGCTCTCTGAGAGTATTCTCAGAATGTGTGTGAATACGGCCCCCTGAGCTCTTGCATTCTAGGAAAGCTTCACAGTATGTGCACCGGTGTACCATGTTGATGTACCAACTACATCTCCAACATTCCTGTTATCTTACACTATATGTGCCCTATAAATCTTAACCAGAGTCCAATATAGTCTGTTAACAATTTTAAACGGAGTTAAACATATATGTATATCCCTGGATAATACTTGCCTTGAGTTGCCTTGAATAGCTGACCACTCATTCTCTGCAAAGTGTGTTTCTCATCTTCTGTAAAATCCTTTTCCCACAATGATTTAAGAACAGTGGAATTATTGGATTCAACCAACAACCTTCAGAGATGGAAACAGAGAGGAGGTAAAACAGGTTCAGAGTGAACTCAAGGTGAAGATTCAGCAGGCCAAGGATAGCTATAGGAGGAAGCTGGAGCTAAAACTCTGGCAGAACAATGTGAAGGATGTGTGGAGTGGCATGAGGAGCATCACTGGTTACAAGCAGACTGGTCCCTGTAAAATCTAGAATAGAATTTAAAATCCTTCTCCTCACCTACAAAGCC
>NTHP01000020.1:1189750-1202526 GCA_003416845.1 Oplegnathus fasciatus
AAGACAGATTGGTCGTATCTAATAAAGAAGTGCTAACTAAGGGTAAAATTTCTTTAAGCAGTCTAGTTGGAATAGGGTCTAAGAGGCAGGTTTTAGACGACTTTTGCTCACTGGGACCGTTTCTTGACATGCCTGCTGTTGATGGCTATCAGCAGCTAAGAGTACACTGCAGAAAACACAGAAATGGTCAGACAGTGCCACATCATTGACAGCGCCTACTCTGATATCAGTGCCCATGGAAATGACAAGGTCAAGTATGTGTCCATGCTGATGAGTTGGCTCCTTAACATGTTGGGTCAAGTCAAACGACTGCAATAAATCATTAAAACAGACTGTGGTGGACGCTGTGGAATTATCAGTGTGAATGTTGAAATCACCAGAAATAATTTCTTTGGTGCAGTCAATGCAGATATTCGATTGCAGATCTGCAAAATCACCCACGAATTCAGAGTTGTATTTAGGTGGTTGGTACATTATCAGAAGCAGGACTGAGATGTCACACTGTAGATTGACAACAAGATATTCAAAACTCTGGTACTCTCCAAGTGAGACCTGAAGACAGTTTAAGGGATCAGAGAAAGTGGCTGCAACTCCCCAACCTGGTTTGCCCTGCTTCGCAGAGTGTAGAAAGTTGTAATTGGGGGATGATGCCTCACGCAGTGTTAAGAAGTTATTTGTATCTAGCCATGTTTCAGTGATAAAAAGAGCATCAAGGTAATTATCCTCGATAAGTTTTCCGACCATAAATGACTTATTGGTCAAGGAACGGACATTCAATAAAGCAGAATTAAGAGCATGTGAGGTAGACCTGGGGAGTGAGGTAGTATGATTGAGAGTGATGGGTTGTCAAAATCAGCTTCAGAAATACCTCTGTTTACGTTAACCGACCTATCAGAAATCATAACAGGAATAGCAGGTGGGAGTACATACAGACCTAAAGGGACGTTTTTTTAAAATAGATCGATCTGGGCTGTTGTGAGCGGGATCATATGTAAAGGCAGAACTGTCCACCGCTAGTGTGTTGTTTTGATGACATCATTTACTGTTGGCCGACACATGTATGTTGAAGACTGTACAGGATGTTGTTTGTCAGCATGCATGACCCTCGTGCACTGAGGTGCAGACCGTCTTTTGCAAGAAATCTGACACGATTCCAGAAGAGGCTAAAGTTGTCACTATAGCCTACATCATACCTGGCACAGATTGAGGACAGCTAAGTGTGAATACTCAGCAGCCTACTGAAGCGCTCGATGCCGTGGCGAGACACAGGAGTGGGACCAGAGATGAAGGCCTGACCAGCGTGGGATGTACGACTAACAGTAAAGAGATTAACAAAGTTAGCCTTCAGCAGTTCAGATTGCTGACATGAAATATAATTCGTTCCTGCATGAAGAATGAGTCACTTCACAGTAGGGTGCCTTTTAAGGATTGATGCCAATTTTTGTGCTATATCCAGAACTCTGGCACCAGGATAGCGGTACGTGTCTGACAATGGTGTCGCCAATAACCAGGATTTGTGGTTGTATTGTGGATGATGTTGCAGGACTTACCCGGCTATTTGGAGGCAGAGAAGAGCCCAGATTACCTGGATGATACTGACCTGGCTGCTAGTGACCAGGGATGTCGAGGGAAGGTCTGTGGCAGAACTGGCCTGCTGCCCCACTGGAGTGGAGTGAGAGGAGTCGGCATTTGACCAACCAAAACCACAACTGGAGGACCCTCCAGTGGACACTGATGGCCAAGATCCAGAGAGCGCGGCTGAGTGGTTATCGCAGCAGGGACAGTGGCTGCTGAGGAGATGTGCAGCGCAGCTTTGAACGAGGACCTTACACCGCCACCGCCGGATTCATCAGGAGCAGACACCGCTGGATAGTGAGAAGGATGGGGAAACGTTCCAGTGGGGACACAATCTGGATCTGGGTGAGTTTTGCTAGCATCACCTGGGTGGTCCGGGGCTTCGTCTGGCAGAACTGTGAAGTGATTTGTCAGTGGTGGGGGAGAAACGGCCGGTCCCCTCCTGCTCCTTCTACCCCTGACGACCACCTCCGGCCAGGTTACATGTGGGTTGGGGTCAAGCAAGAGGATGGCCGAGGACATGTTTATGAGAGAGCTTCTGGTGATGTAATATCATCAGCATGATATTACAACACAGTCAGACAACACAGGAGGAACAGTGATACACAAGTACTTTATACAACTCTCCCCACTTGATTGAGGTGAACTAGGGTTGATACTACCCTCTGAATCCTCAGTCTATTTGGATAAAATTCAAGTATCTGGAACTGGCATAATCAGTGGGATGCTTATTTTCTTTTACAAATTAGTGATATTAGTGCTTGTGATGCGTTAGCTGACACGTGACCCTTTGTTAATGCATCTTCATACATGTCCAATAGCATTAGAATGGCAATTTCTGTAGCCTAACACTTGGTGCTGATGCTTGGGCCTGGGGCTTTCTCACAGATGAGTCCTTTAATAACCAATAAAATTTTCTGCATTGTAATTGGTTTGTCGAGAAATTTCTTTTGTTCTTCAGCTATGATTGGGAGATTCAGCCTGTCCAGAAATTCAAGAATTCCCTCTTTGCTACCATTACATCTAGTTTTACATACAGTAAGTATATGTAATAGTCCATTAAGGGCCTATTTATCTCAATTCCATAAGTCATAAGCCTGCCAGAGTTATCTGTAGTTGCAGGAATTGTATTTAGATTTTCATTTTCCCTGCCTTTTCAACTTCTTCAATACAGCTTTTTTCCTGTAAAAAAGTATTTATATTTACTGTAAACTTAGTCAACTCAGATTTTCCTCAGACATATTTCAAGTTCAAGTTCTTTTATTGTCATGTATTTAATGTATAGTTACAGTGAAGCAGTCATTGACATTGAAATTCTTAGATCTCAGGCTGCATCGACTGTGCTCCTACAGATATATAAAAATATGCATAAAGAAAAATCATGAAAGTGGAACAAAATCTAATTAGAATCTAAGACATAAAATAGTGCAGCAGCTAAAATGCAGGAATAAAATATAATATAAACTAAACAGGTTGTATAGTAATGTAGTACAGTGACAGCCACTCAGAATTCCGTTCCCTTCTCAAAAACACATTCACACATGAGCCAATGTGTGACAGTACAATGCAGAGTCATGTCTCAGTCGTGTTTGTCATGGTTTGAACATTATGTTTCCCAGACTTACAGTAGTTGCTGGAACTTCAATAATGTTTGCCTAGTTGTCAACAGTTATTATTCACATATTTTAAGCAGCATAAACATTGATTTTACCCTCACATTTCAGCTCAATGACTTTGAAGTTCAAGAAAAAAAAACACTCTGTATATAATGATTGTGTATCAACTTGTTCCAGCTCTTCCTTGAAGTTAGGCTATATGATGTTAACACTGAGAGAGAAATTCAAAAACTAAATACTCATACATGTTTTATGGATATACCATTTCATCAAATGGAAATGTTCTTGATGTCTTGTGCATAATTGTACAGTAATGACTGACGTTTAGGGCATAATTTTAGACACAATTCACCAAAATTCAGCAATATTATTTTTATCAATATCATTCTCATCTACTGAAGTAGTATGTATTCATTGAGCAAGGATCACACTGAATTGTTGTTTTTTTCTCATTTATACTGTATTAACAGTGACAGTGAAATAGGTTTGGATGCTCCATTCACAAAACACAGTTTTTCTTCAATGGGTTTGTGTTTGCATCTGTTTAGGCTAAACGGTGTGGGGGAGACATGTCAGGATGACACGACTATGGCCAATTAAGTGCGGACAAAAGGGTTCACTCAAATGCTAATGTGTGTCTGGGAATGTGAGAAATAGCGGGCACATTTAGGCACAGTAGTCAAACTAGTTTTCATCTTACCTTCCTGTTTATAATGTTTTGTTACGTAATTAAACATACTTTATGTCTATGTCTATTGTGATTCATTCCTACGTATGCAGCTGCTGAGAGTAATCTCAGTCAGTGGCTCTCCTTGCAGCAACACAGCGTGTCTCCCTCTCCTCTCGCGCCATGCATACGCAGGTACAAGTGAGAGCGAGTTACTATGGTTACAGGGAGACAACACAATGGGTTTGTGATATAATTTATAGTCAGTCTAACAATACCAATAAACTGTTACTCTTGGTGATCAGTCAAGAGTGTCTATAACCCACAAATTAACTTTGGGAAAGAATCAACTTGAACTCAGATAATAAAGCACACACTTAATTAAAGGGCATCTATGAGTAAAGTGACCGAGCGTAAGATACAAAGAACACAGGGTGACAACTATATATATAAACCATTTATTTACTAAACTACTGACAAACTGACACAATACAACATTAACTTACACATACAGTGGGCTACAGTAAACGAAATATGAATGAATGCAGAGCCGGAGTTTGGCATTGGAAGTATGCAGCAGACAAATAAACAAACTAAACAGATGATAAAGTTGGTGACCATCTCTGGAAGCAGCTTGGTAAAGAGTGATGATAAATTTATAAACACGTTTACACGTCTAGAGAGGTCAGAGGCCACATGCCTTTAGATATATTTTTAAAAGTAATTGCGTGCCCTTTTACATAATGGCTAAAATGAGTACAGATTTAATCTTCTGATAAAAAGGAGATTGTAATGAGATCAAACATCACATTTTTATCTCTAAGGGCTACCTAGATATTAATAAATGATTTTAATTAACCCTATGGCATTTGGTTATAAATGACAGCAAACTTCCAATATAGGCAAAAACACAAAGTACATATTCAAACAATAAGAAAGGCAATAATATAATAACATAGTAGCATAAAACATTTTTTTCTGTGAGACAGTTCTCTCTGGCAGAGGAGGTGAAGGGAGCGCCTCAGCAAAGGGGGGAGTTTAGAGTCTGAGTCCAGGGGTGCATTCCAAAGTGACTACAAAGTAATGTGTTCCGACACACATTCTTAGTATTGTGGTTCTAGTCTTCGGTTCTGTTGGTCCAGCTCAAAATGTGGGATTATTTTCTCTTTTTTCTTTTTAATCCCATTTTGAAACATGTTCGTCAGTGTGGAATTTCATGTGGGTTTTGAGTGCTGGAGTCTGCGTTATCTCAAATGGCTCCAGAGGTCCATTAGCAGACGGTTGCTAATCTCGTGTTGTTTACCTTCTCTTCCAGAAAGGCTTTGATCATCCTAAAGACGAACACCAGTCTTCATTTTATTATCTGGTTAAGTGGCTAAATTGCCTCACCACTTACTTTACGGCTGTGAGAAAGGAACAGAAATGGCATCTCTGGTTTTTAACCTTTGAGTTTAGTGTATAAAGCTACACACATTAAAATGGTCTCTGTGCTATGTCAAAGAGTTGTCCTACACAACATAACAGAAGGGGACCAGCGACAAAAGGAATCCCAGACACATCATACTGTAGCAGATCAGCCGGCACACCCAGAGAAAACAGCCAAAGAAGTGTGTCTTGTCTTACAGTATTCTTACTCAAACCACCTAATCTGATCCTTTGTCGCCTGGGGAGAAAGTCTCTCTTAAAAATTGTTGGAAGTTTCACTTTCCATTATGTCCTCCTTTCTTCTGCACAATCAGTCTCAGTACTTTTGATAAGCCCTTAATAAGTCTGTTACAGAAATCTTGGGTCAGTTTCGACTCCCAAAAGACCTCTATGGCTTGGACAAGCTCCTGTTTTGTACTAGGCTTAGCCTCCTTTTGGATGACGTCTTTCATCAAAATGTCCCCTGATGTATGGTGCTGCAACTTCTTTGATGATGTTGTTCTCAAAATAGTGTCTGTCCATGATTCCCTCAAAGATGACCACAGGACCTGTACCGTGTCCTGAAATAATTCCCCAGACATGGAGCTTCTACGGATGTTTGGGCTGTGGTTTGGCAACAAAGTGGTCCTTTCTGTGGAAACTGGCATAGTGGTCCAGAGCTACTGTCGTTTCATCCATAAACAGCCAGACTCAATCCACTGAAGAGCTTCTGCGGGCGCTGTGTATACTGGTCAGGCTCAGTGGAACACCAAGATCCGCTTCGACTTTCTGCTGTACAGCTTGGGCAGTCATCTTATTGATGGTCTTTGTCACCTCATTAGTGGCAGCCAGTATATTACTGTGGAAGTCAGAGAAAAAAATTAGACAGATGGAAAACTAAATCTTTATTTATCTACATGAACGCATTTTGTACTCCAATGAATTTCTGGGAAAGCTACTAAATGCACACTGTTGTACAAGACTATTTTTCCAAAAGTTGTAATTGTTCATTACTTTGAGTAGGCCTACTTACTGGTGCAGTTTCCTTGGATGTGTGCGGCGGGGTTGTAAGTTTGTTTATAATAATGTTGCTCTAACTAGAGATGCAGATTAAACTATTTTCCCCCAGAAACATGCAGATGAGTCGATTGATTTAATTGTATAAGCTATAAATGTAGAATATATAGAAGAAAATTATTAATATTTTATTTTCTTTTTTCCTTTAGGCTGCCACCATCCATGTGGTGAAGAAGTCCAAGTCATGTCACACTGGGAGGTTCTATGATGCAGAACTCTGTGACATTAAATAGCGACTGGGTGCCATGAAAGCCCAACGGCACAACCCCCTGGCATCAGAGCGGCAGGAGGAATGTGGGAAATACGGTGTCCTGAGGTCTGCGCTGGACACTGTGACAGACAGAATGAATCACATAGACGCTTGTCTAGACCGCAGAACACATACTCCACCAGTACCAGCACTAGCACCACAGGAGCAGCTGACTGCCAGTTCTCTTGCCAGGCGTCGGCAGATGAAGGCAGTGCAGAGGAAGACCCATGGCCCATCAATCTAGCATCAGCGTCTGCCACCCCAGCCTGCTCCAACGCCTCTAAGCCAGTGGCTGGTCCATCGTCAGACGTCTCTGCCAGAGCCTTATCTGCCGAGCAGGATGAGAAATTTTACAGAGACTGTTTTATGAGCGCATCGGCCTCGTGTTTTCATGGCTCTCTCACCATTCGAGTCATATCAGAGCTGGGTGAAGAGGGTGAACTGGAGCAGGACAAATGGAAAATTGGAGCTGCCACTGAGTGTAAAAGAAAAGGTTCAGTCCTATGTGACCTAAAGATTCCCAGACCTGCCCGAAGAACAGTGGCACAGGATCAGGAGCCGAATCGATGAGAGACTGAGGATCCCCTGTAAGATCAACCCGACAAATCTAGCAGGTTATTCAGACCATCAGGGGGACAGCAAGAAATATTCACAAATCTATTATATTGTGATTTATTCCCATGCATGCTGCTCAGAGTAATGTCAATCAGCGGCTATTCTTGCAGCAGCACAGCATCTCTCCCTCTTCTCTCGCTCCATGCGCATGCATGCAGGCAGGAGTCAACACATTGGATTTGTGTTTGCATACAGTATGTTTGGGCCAGTCATTAAGGCAGCTGAATAGCATACACATTTTCACCTCTCTGCCTCCTGTTCAAGCTCATCACAGAGAACATAAAGGAATGTTTTTATAACAACACTAGGTCGAAACCTAATATATTGCTGGAGCGTGTATGGTCAGTGTACTATATTGCGGCCATATTGTTACAGGCATTATCAGTGGTCGTGTCTATAATGTGAATTCCTGGATATTAAATGTTCATCTGCAATTTTCTCTCGTGGTCCCAGTAATATTTGTTCTAAAAGTGTTCTGAAGTAGTATATCACATGACTATGGCATTTAATTAGTCTCAAGACTTGCACACATTAAAGCCTAACTTATGCATTGGGTCTACATGTTTTCGTAGCAATTGTAAACTACATGGATCATATATGCCACTGCGGTCAACACAAATAGCCTAGCCTATGTTACATTTTGGTTATTGTTAAGGGCATTGTAGAAGTGGCTGTTCCTCACTTTACCTTTTTTTTTCTCTGACATCTTTGTAATGAAAAGTTGTTATGTTATGTTGTTAAGTTGTTAAGTTGTTACTCATGATGTCGGCTCATTCTGTTATGAGAATGAAGAGCTGTTTTCTCTATCACTCTGCTCTGTGCTGGACTGTTACAGTGAATAACCATTGTCTCCGCTTCTCACAGCAACAGATTATACTTAAGAAGATTATAATGTTCTGTTTTTTGTTGACACTGTCATAGAGATGTTAATTCAACCACAGATTTCAGCGTTGAGGTACAATTACATTCATTATTTTGCAGAGGCATACTAACCTAAAAAGCTATTACTGGGAATTGCTCTAGAAGCCACTCCTATCACTAATGATGAACGTTTCTCCCTGGGTCCTGCTGAACACTCCTCCACTAACACTATACCTATCAGGGTCACATTAAATCATGCTACCTATAGACCCAGCTGCTCTGCTTATTCTACATTAAGAGCAAACCTAGTCCCCATTCCACCCACTCCAATGACAAAGTCAGAAACATTATCAACTCAACATCAATTAGACCCTTCAACTGTATTTGCTGCTGATTCCATCTCCAGCATTTCACCTGTGTTTAGTCTACTTAATGTGAGATCCCTTGCAAACAAGTCTTTTATATGTCAAGATTTTATTATGTCTAACAATATTGATTTCTTTTTCATCACTTAGTCCTGGTTAAGCAATGGATACTCTGTCCCACTAACTGAGGCATGTTCCCCTATTTACTCCTGTTTTGATCAACCTAGGTTGTCAGTGGAGGTGGCGTAGCTATAATTTTTAATAACAGCTACAAATATTCGCCTGTCTCTCTTAATACTTTTTCTTCTTTTGAGTCTCTGGGTTTTCTTTTGAATGCCCAGGATCCGGCACTGCGTATATAGGCATTATTCATGAACACTGGTTTTATTCATGAATTTTCTCAGCTTTTTTCATTTATTATGGCCAAATATGGTTCTTAAGAGGCAGTGTAGGAGAGCTGAGCGAAAATGGAAGAAAGACAAAATCAAGGTATCTCTTGACATCCTAAAAACCTTGATGTTGGCCTGTCAGCGTACAGTTAAAGAAGCAAGGTATTGTTATTTCTCCAATTTGATTGCTACTAGCTGCCATAACCCCAGGGTGTTATTTCAGGCAATCAACTCAATGGTTAACCCTGGAAGAATATGGAAGAACATATGGAAGAATCAACTGAAATATGTGAGCAGTTTCTCCACCATTTATTAAATAAAATAGATGATATTAGGCTCCATATCACACCTGTGACCAGAAATCTCCTCTGAATCTGTACTGAACCTTCTGCCATTATGTGTCAATTCAAGCAAATCTGCATGTAGCTTAGATGCGGCATCATCTGTGTTTGCCAGTCAGAATTCGCTCTGTCATAAATTGACATTTTTATCCAGTTTTAAGCCACTTTTTATGCTACACTTTTAGATCCTGGTTGTTTTATCTATATGCTTTAACAAGGTAAAAGATTTTAGTAATTGGACACTTGGATATTAAGTTATAAGCTTCTCGGTCAGGTAGCGTGCTGCAGGTGGATGCGCTGCTAGCACCGGTTTGTTTTTAGCATTGGAGCTAACCAGCCAACGGGGACTGCAGATACCAAATGTCAAGACGTTACCAACTGAAGCCTTATTTCCTCAGCGGGTCCACTTCTTGGGCCTGTATGAGTAAGTTTCACTGCTTGATGTCCTTTCTGGGGGTCACCTCTGCTAAATCCATATCAATGCTGTGGGCTCCGGGTCAGAGCCCCTGCGTGTAAGTGCCTGAGCCATAGTGTTACCGGCCAGCGGCTGCTACCCTCCACAACTTGCTAACTTACGTTTAGTGTTATGCACGTTTAGCCCTTGTACTGGCCTCCTTTCTATTTCTGTTCCCCAGCCACCCCATCTAATCCATGGCACCACTCACCTCTCCATCCGGCTGTGTCAGCTGTGCCCGTCTTGCTGTTAAGATTATGGAATTGGAAGAATCTTCACACTCTACCAGATCCAGGAAGCTAAGAATTAACGATGGTCCCTGGTCAACGCTCATGGCAAGAGAGGAAGGAGCTCCTCTCCTACACCTCCTAACCATGGCATCCAGCTGGAGAACAGATCTTCAACCTGCATGACTTCCCCCCTTTGGCTGGGGAATCCCGGCCTCCTCCTCCATCTCCCCTGCCGTCGCATGGGTCCCACAGCTCCCTGTCGCCTCTGATCCATCCACCTGCCATACCTGGATGCTCCTCCTGCCCCAGAGCTCACTGCTCTATAACTCACTTCACACCAGCACCGTGGAGGGCTCCTGCTCCCCTCTCTGTCCACCCTTCCCCATCCATCCAGTCTTCACAGGTGCATTTTTCCCCACCGACCACTCCTCCTCCAACGTTGCTGATTGTAGGGGACTCCATCGCCAGACATATTAAATCAAAATCTGCAGTGACCTGGTGCTAAAGTTGTTGACGTGCTGCAGCACATCTCGTCTCTGCTCAGCAAACACCCACATCATGTCCACAAGATTGTTGTTCATATTGGGATGAACGACACCGCCAAGCAGCAGTCCGAACTTTTAAAAAAGAATCTTAACCGTCTTTTTAATGAACTCAAAAGCTGTGGAAAGTCCGTTTTCATCTCAGGGCCCCTCCCCCGACTGGGTCAAGGGGTCGGTCGTTTTAGTCGACTGCTATCTAGGCACACATGGCTGCAGTCAGTCTGTCCATCACACAATTTGTCTTATCGACAATTTTAGTCTTTTTTGGGGACGAGCTTCCTTTTTTAGCAGAGATGTTATCCACCCCAGCTTCCATGGCACCTGTGCACTTTCAGTGAACATTTTTCATGCAGTCACTACAGCCTCATGTCACTGACTGACTGCCACTTGCTCCACAACAGCCCTGGACCACACACCGGTCACTGATTGCTCTTCCTCTAGCCCTGTTCCTTCATATCCGGGACTGGTCCCTCCTGTCGGGGGTGTCGCTGTTATCTACAAGGATAATTTTTTCTATAAGCCTGTATCCTGTGGAGAGTTTTCCTCTTTCGAAAGCCTAATATTTTGTGTTAACAAGCATCAACCTATTTTATTCTTCTTAGTCTATCGTCCTCCTAAACCTAATAGCATTTTTATCTCTGAATTCTCAGACCTCTCCTCCATGACACTGATCAACTGGTGAACTCCTTTAACAACCTCTGCCTGACAACATTGGATTCCATTGCCCCAATCAAAACCAGAACCAAATCAATCTCAAAAGCCCCCCCATGGTTCAACAATCACAACCGTTCCCTAAAGAGAGAGGTACGTAAAATAGAACTCAAATTGAAGGCTTGCAAACGCCACGTTTATTTTGAGTACATGAAGGACTTAATGAAGAAATACAGTGCTGCAGTTAATGATGCACGAACAACTTACTTTTCTACCCTGGTCTCTCAAAATGCCCAAAATCCTGCCCAAAAAGTACTGTTTAAAACACTTGATCGGATTGTTGGTGCTCCCTCTAACATTAACCTGATTGTATCACCTGACTAGTGGTCGCGTTAATATTTTCCATCCTTGACTGAATTTTGTAAACAGTGACAGAAAAATCTGAAGGCTGTCCGTCATTTTGACAGATTAAAACACGGAGGGCGATCTACCATAACTTTAAGTAATTAACACCCCTGTCCATCATATTCACGCGTCTTAGTGCGTCATAGCGTGTCTGTGACTACTATGGGTCACAGAGGGGTGCAGCTGTGCAGAAGGAGCGCATGCTGCGGGATTTCCTCCTGGTGAAGCGAGTGCTTGCAGGATCGGGAAATCCCAGGTTCCACGAATTCTGATCACTTCCCCTGGGACAAATGTTCCCCGACTTCAAAACTTTGGCTGAAGTGGGGCTGGTAGCCTAAGTCCAGACTCCAGTGTGGCAGCTGAGCGCGGGTACATGAAAAGTGACCACACGGTCGGTGTCTCTGTTCATCTTTTCTCTCCACGGCCTTATAAATACAAAATCTCCATGCTCTTATAAATGCATATTATATAATCTTGTTTTGCATATTAATTATTAAAAAATGAAAATGAATGAATGAAAATTAAATGCTATTGAATATGTCTTATTATCATAAAACAAATGAAAATTACAATGACGGGTAATAATACATTATGTTAAAAAATTTCTTGAAAAAATTAGATCCCAGACTGATAGCAGCCGGCCTCACAATATACCTATCTCAGAGCTTTTATCTCACAGATCATCTTACGTTTTATCCTTCAGTTCTTTTACATCAGTGTCTCTATCTGAACTCAATGATTTGGTTAAGCATGTGAAGCCATCTGCTTGCCCCTTGGATGTGGTCCCCACCAGACTACTGAAGGAGACCATGCCTAGGGTTGGTCCTTTCATTTTATCTACTGTAAATAGCTCTCTGACCTCTGGCCTGGTCCCCGCTTATTTTAAAACTGCTCTAGTCAAATCTCTCTAGATCTGTCCACTCTGATTAACTACAGACCTGTCTCAAAAGATCTTAGATCTTCAAAAAAGCCATCCTTAAACAATTAGTAGCGCATCTGACTGATAATAATTTATTTGAAATATTCCAATCTGGCTTTCGATCCCTCCACAGTACTGAGACTGCTCCTCTCAAAGTCTCTAATGACCTGCTGTTGGCTGAAGATGCTGGTGAGCGCTCCACCTTAGTTCTTTTGGACCTCAGTGCTGCTTTCAACACAGTTGATTGTAACTTGCTCATTGACAGACTGGAAAAGTGGGCAGGTATCACTGATGTGGCCCTAAACTGGTTCAGGTCCTACCTATCTAATAGATACACTCCCCTCCAAAAGTATTGGAACAGTGAGGCCAATTCCTGTATTTTTGCTGTAGACTGAAAACATTTGGGTTTGACATC
>NTHP01000020.1:1203549-1220365 GCA_003416845.1 Oplegnathus fasciatus
GATGTCAAACCCAAATGTTTTCAGTCTACAGCAAAAATACAGGAATTGGCCTCACTGTTCCAATACTTTTGGAGGGGAGTGTACTTCTCTGTGACTATAGCTGGCTCAGTTTCTCCACCCACAGACATACTCTATGGTGTCCCATAGGGTTCAATTCTGGGTCCCATTTTATTCTCCATCTACATGCTCCCCCTTTGTGTATCTTCCGCAAATACAATGTCCAGTTTCACTGTTATGCTGATGACACACAGCTCTATATTCCAATTAGACCCAATGACAGTTCAATATAGCAACCTCCACAAGTTCCTTGCTGAAATAAAATACTGGATGTCAGACAACTTTCTCCAATTAAACCATACAAAAACTGATGTCATTGTACTTGGTCACCACGCATACAGAACTCAAATCTTGGAGAACTGGCAACCTATGCTAAGCCCTGTGCCAGAAATCTTGGTGTAGTTTTTGATCAGGACTTGTGTTTCGAACCCCATGTAAAAAAAAGTTGTTTAGTCATGTTTTTATCATTTGAGAAATATAGCCAAGTTTAGGTCTTTTATTTCAGCACCAGATCTGGAGAAACTCATCCATGCTTTTATTTCCTCTCACCTCGACTACTGTAACTCCCTATATACCTGTCTCAGTCAGAAATCCACCGCCTACAATGGGTCAGAAATGCTGCTGCTTGGCTAACTTAATCCAAAAAATGTGACCATATCACCCTGTTTTAGCATCCTTGCACTGGCTGCCAGTTTATCTTAAGATTAATTTTAAAATTCTTTTAATTACTTTTAAGACCAGACATGGGCTGGCCCCTCCCTATATTTCTGATCTCCTATCCCCCTATAAGCCAGGACACAGACTGAGATCCTCTGGTAGGACGTTCCAAGGTCGAGGCTGAAAACCAAAGGCAACAGGTCCTTTGCTATCAGAACCCCTAGACTTTGGAACAATCTGCCAGAGAAGATCAGGCTTGCAGAGTCAGTCCCCCAATTTATTTCACTTCTTAAGACACATTTTTATAAAATAGGTAATGTTCTTCTTTTGGTTGTTGTTGTTGTTCTTATGTTTTTGTTTTGTTTGTTTGTTTTATTTTGTGCGTTTTGTATTGACTGTTGTGAAGCACTTTGTTACCTGTATTGAAATGTGCTTTACAAATAAAGTTATTATTATTTTTATTTTTATTACTATTATTTTCATTGCTAGAATTAGAGTCAATCTCCCACTTAGATTCCTCCACCTGCCAATTAGACATCATCCCCACTAGATTTCTGAAAGAGGCATTTCAGACTGTTGGCCCACAAATTCTCTCTTTTATCAACTACTCATTGTCTACTGGCTCTGTCCCATCCAGTTTTAAAAATGCAATAGTTTGACCTCTCCTGAAGAAACCTACACTCGACCCTCTTGTTTTAAATGTTTTTAGACCAATTTCAAACTTACCGTTTTTATCTAAAATTTTAGAAAAATCTGTTGCCTCCCAATTAATCTCACACATGAATAACAGTAATATTTTTGAGCAATAACAATTAGGATTCCGTGCCCAGCACAGCACAGAAACAGCCCTTATTAAGGTTACCAATGATTTACCGCTCGCTGCTGATTCTGGAGCTTGTTCAGTTTTAATCCTGCTCGATTTGAGTTGTGCATTTGTTACGGTCGATGGTCGATATCCTTATAAATCGCCTTGAAAACTGTTGGTATTAAGGACACTGCTCTTGCCTGGTTTCGCTCCTATCTCTCTGCATAGCCGCAGGAAGTAGGGGTGCTGGGGGTGCTGCAGCACCCCCACCACAAGGGGCCACACCCCCACCTCCAAGTGGCTGAAGTATGCTATATTTTCACGTTTTTATTTTATTTAATTTAATTTTTATTTTTTTCTTGCATTACACGCCACCCCTTATGGTCCTCGTCACCACTGATAAATATATGTTTTGCCTTTTTTTTAAAAAAATATTTTGAGCAGGTCTAGTTTACTGTTTCTGGTTCAGCGGCACAAGGTGAAGTTCTGCCAGGAAGTCAGTTGAAGCTAGGCTGTGCCTCAGAGTCAGAAACAAATTTCGGATTTTTTCAAAAATCCAAATTCCAAAAAACTTGCCACTTCAACTAGCAACCACATTTTCTCAACAACTACCCCATCGACAAAGGCCTCGACAAAGTTGTCTGCACCAGGGGAGGACAGCCAAGCAACAGCTAATGTTAGCCCATCGGCTGCGGTAGCGGAGGAACAGTTAGCATCGGCAGAGAATAAATGTGTCGCAGGCAGGAGCACACAAGCAGCAGCTACCAAATCGACATCTACTACGATCAAAGTGGTGGGAGCTAACCTATCTGGATATGATTGCCCTTTTCAGCCAAAGGATTTTAAGTTTCCAACGAGGCGTATTGGGACAGAAAAGTTCACCCGTGCATTCAAACCAGGCTGGTTTGAAAAATTCCCATGGCTACATTATGTGAAAGTCAGTGATTGTGTTGTGAGCTTTTTGTGTGTCACAGCAGTGGAGAAAAAACTAGTGAGTGAAGACAGTGCCCGACTTGACAGCCCTTTTGTTAAGGGTGGTGGATTTACAAACTGGCGCAGAGCCACACAAAAACTCATGGAGCATGAGAAATCGCAGTTACACATCGATTCCATTCAAAGAGTAGCTGCTCTGGGTCGCACACCGATCTCTGCCCTGCTATCAGACGTAGCTGCTAAAGAACAGAGCACAGCAAGGAATGTACTGGAGCTGTTGTTCAGATGTGTTCGATTTCTTGGCCAAAAAGGACTCCCATTCAGAGGTGACACTACATGGGACGGTGTGGTTTATGAGTTAATTTTTGAGCGCACATACAATCGGCCAAAAGAACGGGAATGGCTACTAAGGAGAGATAACTGGATGTCAGACACCGTTCAGAATGAGATCATTGAACGGTTTGCTCACCCTGTACAAAGTGAAATAGTGTCACGAGCATGGGAATGACTTACAGCCTCCTCATCTTCCCAAGCAGCTGGACACAGGCCGCCTGCAGGTCCAACTCAGGATGTTGGGAGAGATTACCAAGGATTCTCCATGCAGCACAGTCCCAGAAGTGGCCTCATGTCTCACCAAACTACACCCACAAACCAGAGGTTTGTTCAGAGAAGTAGAAAACCTCATAAAACTGTGCCTCTGTCTTCCCATATCAGTGGCATCATCAGAGAGATGTTTCTCCATTCTTCGGCGTCTGAAGACATGGATGCGCAGCATGATGACTCAGAAAAGACTGACCCATCTTACAGTGATGCATGTAGACAGTGACATTTTGCAAAACTTAAACACACATGCACTGATGAAGGGCTTTATCAGCATCACACCAGAGCGCAAAAGCACTTTTGGAGTTAAGTAAGGTAAGCTGACATAAACACTGTGCAGAAAAAAAGTCAAGGAAAGTTTTATTGTCTGTGATTTTGAAATGTAGAAATATTGAAATGAGAGTGGCTGTTGAGTGGCAATCAAATCTGTTATTGGTTTATTAATGCGACAGTGTTGTGCAATCATACATTAGTTAGGCTAATAGTTGTAACAGTCGTAATAATAATGGCAGACTTATGTCTACTCTTGAAAAGTGTTTTTTTTTCATCAGGATTTACTTTATTTTGTCATTTGTTGAGGTTGTTCTTGCACTGCATGTGTGATTCTGGCCTGTAGCAACATTGTTTTGCACTGTTATGGGTGCTATGCCTGTTCATTAAGATGATTATAGTATGGGTCTTAATTATTTTCTTTTCATAATACTTTTTGGCTGACATGACGTCACAGGGCTGTAATTTACATGTTGCATGGATGTGATAATAATATCACACGCATAATATACATATTATGCATATATACTGTGTATGTGTGTATGAAACACACACACACACAAGGGAAAGGCTCGGTTCAGTCAAGACCGCCGCACCCCCTACTCAAAATACATTCCCGCAGCTATGTCTCTCTGACAGTCTTTCTCTGTTGTAATGGGAAAATTCTCCTCATCCCCAGCCCTCCTCTCAATTCTTGGGCCTGTGCTATTTTCTATTATATGATTCCCTTGGGTCAGATAATCCGTATGTATAATATTAATTTCCACTGTTATGCAGACGACATGCAACTTTATGTTCAGCTCACTTGTAGTGACAGATTTTCTCAGGTTATGGCTTGTCTCTCTGACAAACATGGTTGAAACCAAATGTGTACCATTAAATAAAGCCTCCCCACCTGACGATACCTATTCTCATGCCACTAGGGCCACTAAACAGGGTGGAGGTGTTGCCCCAATCTTTAAATCTATTTTCAGCATTCCAAACAGGACAATACATTTAGTTCATTTGAGGCTCTGGTATTAAAACCATCCCCATCAACTACTAATTGCCTGGTCCATGGGAAAGGATTCCACCTTGTGGTACTCTATAGACCACCTGGCCCGTACTCCCAATTTTTAGAAGAATTTTGAGATTTTATCTCAGATCTTATTACTCACTCTGATAAGATTCTTGTTATTGGTGATTTTAATATTCACTTAAATATGGCCTTTGACCCTCTAAGTAAAGCCTTTTTGGCACTCAAAGATACTTTTGGTATTACTCAGTTTGTACACGTAACACCCTGGACTTGATTCTTTCCCGTGGGATACAGGTGTCTGCCTTGAATGTCTCTTCTGTCTCATCCACGGTGTTGGACCACTTTCTAATTCAATTTGAAGCGACACTAGCCTGTCCTGGTAATGTTGGCACCAATGATTTTACCACTTGCCATATTGGTCCGGCAACTTTAACCGCACTTAATGAGCATTTGCCTGCAGTCCTGGCTCCTTTCATGATGGCGACAGAGCCTGTTGAAAATTGTATTAGTGACTTAAACTCAGCCCTTTCAACCCTTCTAGACTCAGTTGCACCTCTTACAACCAAAAATAGATGGTCAAGAAAGTCTACACCCTGGTTTACAGATGAAACACATGCTCTTAAGCAGGCCTGCAAGCCTACAAGCTAGCCACTACTTAGCAAGGTAGCTCCCAGCCATAGCTAACGTTACAGTCTATTGTTTTGAGCGTGGCTGGCGAATGTACACATACGGACCCTCAGTTGTAGTATGAGTGGAACCGCGTACCAATCTTTGAGATCGGATCGGGCCATCACTAACTGTAACATTTTGTTATCTGGTCTGCCATGCACGTGCATTAAAAGCCTTCAAATGTTTCAGAATGCTGCAGCTAGGATCTTAACTAAAACTAGAAAATTTGACCATATTACACCAGTTTTAGCCTACCTTCAGGCTCCGTATCCATGTCAGATCAGACTTTAAGGTGTCTCTGGTGACTTATAAAATTATAAATGGGCTCACCCCTTCTTAGCTGTCTGATTTCATTAAACCTTAGGTCCCGTCCCGTGCTCTCTGCTCTCAGAATACTGGGCTCCTGTGTGTCCCCAGAGTTAAAAAGAAGTCAGCTGGCTACAGGGCCTTTTCCTATCTTGCCCCTTTTCTCTGGAATAATCTTCCTGTTGACATCAGACAGTCTGACTCTGTTGAGGCCTTTAAATCTGAGCTGAAAATTCATCTTTTCGCCTTAACTTTCAATTAGTGTTATTGTTCATTACCTCTGGCCTCATACTTGTTACCACTTTACTTCCGGCAGGTCGGTCTCAGTCTCAATGTATCTATTAACATTAGTACTTATAGTCCATGTTTGTCCTACCAACAAGAAATCTAAAAATGCAAACTTTTTGTTAACCACTTTATTCCTCTAACCCCCCTTTCTCTCTCTCTCTCTCTCTCTCTCTCTCCAGGCTGTCGGTGCCTCATCCAGACGTGGATCTGGATCATCGTCCCCCAGGAGATTCAGCCTCGACTCCTCTCCCCCTAGTTTGCATGTCATCATGTCTCCATCTGTGTGAATGCTGTGCTTGCCTCTTACGTGTTTGTGTGGCCTGCCGTCTTTCCAGGTCTCCTTGGTAGACAGGAGGTGGTGTGGATCAGGTCCTACCTACCCGGGCAATCCCTGAAGTTGCTTGATGTCCTCCTGGATCCATCCTTTCACTTTTGTTCTACACTGGGATTTTGTTGTTGATTTATTCTGTACACTCAACATCTAATGCATGTATGTCTGTCCTGGGAGAGGGATCCCTCCTCTGTTGCTCTTCCTCATGGTTTCTTCCATTGTTTTTCACTGTTAAAAGGTTTTTTTTGGGTCCCCTGAGGGAATTTGTGATTTGTGATATTTGGCTATATAAATAACCTAACCTGCGACTTGATAAAGAATTGATAAAGAATCTTGGGAACCTGTCTTCCAATGTTAAGCATTCCGCCCGCAATTTGGGTGACATCTTTGACTCTGAGCTTTGTTTTGACATACAAATCACCAAGGTAGTACAATCATGGTTTCTCCAACTTACGAACATGGCCACAGTTACATTTTTTTTATCTAAAGCGGACCTTGAAAATCATCCATGCTTTCATCTCGTCATGTCTGGAATATTGTAATTCCCTGTATACGGTGCTCAGCCAGAAGGCCATCTCCCTCCTCTAGCTTGTTCAAAACTCGGCTGCCAGACTTTTAATAAATTATAAGACACAAGTCCATATCACTCCCATCCTTGCTATGCTACACCGGCTGCCTGTTAGGTATAGAATTGATTTTAAACTTTTACTCATTACTTTTAAAGCCCTACACAGCCTTGCTCCTATATCGTTGATTTACTCTTGCCCCATGAGCCTAGTCGCAATGAAAATGTCCAGTGGCAAAGGGCAAACTTGAAGTACAGTATCCATAAAATGGTCACACTACTGCAGTCTGATGGCAGTATACCATTTCTGTTTCCACAATCACTGTTCCTCCTGGTGGATAGACAAAGCATTGCAACCAGTTTCCACACATGATGCTTAGGGGTATTACGAGTCAGGGCTGCGTTCACTACGTCATCGAGCTGGGACCCAGCTGGGGTCTGCCACAGATCTGCATGGGGCCCGTCACAGACCAGCCAACAATTCTAGGTGGCTGCATTTGTAATGAGAACAGATTGTAGACAGGTATGCACGTAAATATAAATACTGTGATGGATAAAAATGTAAATATGTACTGCGATGATAAAAAGCAGGCAGAACAGTTTGTGGCTGGGGTGACTGGGTTCTCAGATGATTTTTTGGCTTTCTTCCTGCACGGCTGGGTGTAGAGGTGTGCAGTTTTCACCACCCCCTGTATTGCCTTACAGTTTAGGGCAGTGCAATTGCCACCAGGCAGTGATGCAGCCAGCCAGGATACTCTCAATGGTGCACCTGTAGAAGTAATATCCTGGAGTCCATGTTGAGCCTCCTCCGCCTGCTGAGGAGGAAGAGCTGTTGTCTCGCTGTCTTTTTGATGATGTTGGTGTGGTGAGTCCAGGAACCTGAGGAACCTGAAGCTGCTGACTCTCTCCACCGAAGTCCCATTGATGGTGATGGGAGTGTGTCTTTCTCCTTGTCGCTTCCTGTAGTCCACAATATTTAATTTATAGTTATTAGTATTTAGTATTTGTGCCTCCTGCTCAAGGCTTGATTCTCTGGCAGCTTTTTCTCCATTTTTAAATCTTGCAGATTGGATAATAAAACCTCTTATATGGGCTTTCATTGTTTCTCACAGCAATCTTGTGTAATTTTCAGTTACTGGTTTGAAGCATAGATGAATATATAAGTCAACTATATAAATAAATATACCTTAACGCGGTGGAATGGTTTACTCGTCCCTGTGACCCTGGGAGCTGTGTTGTCGGGGGCAATAGCTCCTGGTAGGGTCTCCCAATGCAAATTGGGGGCCAGACTAAGAGCGATTTACAACTAACATACGATACTCCATGAAGGCGTTAAGGCGAGGACTTCGGTATTATGACCCTGGCATCACAGACTGGTTCTAAGGATGTGGAACGTCACCTCTCTGGCGGGCAAGGAACCGGAGCTGGTGCAGGAGGTGCAGTGCTACCAACTAGGTGGAGTAGCAGCCTGGGATGGTGGTTCCATTTTTAAAAGAGGGGGGTCGGACGGTGTGCTCCAATTATCGGGGTATCCTGCTACTCAGCCTCCACAGGAAAGTGTATTCCAGGGTGCTGCAAAGGAGGCTACGACCTTGTTCACAAGTGAAGGCAAAATGGAGTGTGAGATGCACAGGCACATTGGTGCGGCATCAGCATTTAAGCGGACGTTATACCGGGCCGTTGTGGTGAAGAAATCTTGCCCCATCTTCGATTATACATGGTTTGTATATGCTTTAATGGAAGTCACTCTTTCTCTGTTGAAGAAAGTCATGCTTTTTGTCACTTTACACCTGCCTTTCATATTTAGTTTTTTTTCCCAACATTATCAGTCACCAATATTGCCTACTATCCTATGAATTTGTAGTTTCAACTTTTTGTAAGTACTGAATTTTCTGAGTCACTGAAATGTTCAAGCTTCTTCTGATAACCATCTAGGACCATGATACGTAGTATCATCAAGGACAACCAAACGGAGAAAACACTCAATATTTCGTTAACACTTCTCCATCTATAATTGGTGCAATCATGGTCTTAATTAAGTTGGTTACACGCAAGTTATGTCGGTTAAACCGTCTATGTACCAATACAGAAATGCATTGTTTTTAGATTAAATTAATTTCTTCCCATCATAAAGTATATGATCATAGATCTTCTGGATCCCTGATCAAGTGACAACAGAGGGGCAATCTGACATCATGTTAAAGTAAAGGCAACCATGGTGGCCCCAACAACTCAACTTGCTAAGGCCACTGTTGGGTCATAATACTAATTGACAGTTGGTTTGTTCTGTTGCATGATCACAATAAGTAAAAGTAAAAGTAAAATGCCTTTGGGAGCTTTAATATGACAGCTACTCAAGCCGGCATGCTGACCAGGAATTTGTTCTCCTTCTCCCTTTTTTCTTCTACTTTTTCTCATAATTTCTACCCTACTAACCCCCACCCCTCACTCCCATACACTTTTTTTGTTTTGAAGAGTACTTCTCTCTTCTCCTCTGGGCCGTCTCCCCCTCTCTGTTCCCCTTTCTCACTTTCTCTTGAATTCCTCCCTTCTCCTTTGTCCTTTCCTCCCTTCCCCTTCCACACGATACCTCCCCTTCACCCTTTTCCCCTCTCCATGTTCCTTACATCCCCCTTCCATCTCCTGATTCCCCCGGCTCCTTATTAGGGGAAGGCTCAGGTGGCTCATGGAAGCTGAGATGGATTATGTGTCGGCCCAATGTCGACCCAACGGCATCCTCACAGAGCAGCACCAAGGGCCAACATCTCGCCAGCCTGTCAGGTCCAAACATGTCTGGTGACAGCTATACACTTTAGTTCCTCTGCTTGAAAGTACAGAGAAGTGCTCCTTTAGTTTGAGACTGATCATACAGGCTGATGTCACAACAGAGCCACTCTGGTGTATGTTCTAAAAAAACAGCTTTGTACTTGAGATGTGAGCTTTGACATTGAATTAAAGTTAAGTGGCTGCCGTACAATTGTTAGGTTGGATGTTGCTGCTTTAATCTGATAAAGCCTACTTAACACTGCAACTGTATGTTACTCGTATTTTTTTAGTGTATATAAAACTCCACAATATTTTGCACACTTCTCATTGTCAAAATTTGCCAAAATGTTTTGAGTGTTCTCTGCACAAGCTTACTTTAACATTAATTGGAAGGAGAGCAGTCACTCTGAAAAATCAATGCTCTCCTTGAGAATTCTCAGCTTTGATGCATTCAAAGTGATAGATTAAAGGCCTTTATGTAAAAGTTTTAGGAGGAGCAACCTCTACTTTATAATTTAGATTGTCAAACCTCTTCCTCCCTGTTTGCCAAAATCAATTCAGGGTGTTTTACCCACCTCGATATTTTATAAAGCGGCCTGATACAAACATAAATAAAATCAATGTTTTATTTTCCACTGAAGTGCTTTTGGAGGGTTGCATTTTACTGCTAATTAACGGTACCAAAGAAAAAAGTTTCAGAATGAAGAGAGAGGGGAAAAAACAATGTTGCCAACCCCACTTCTAGAATGATGATGTTTAACCTCCCTAGAAACTGCCAGCCCTAAACAGCTATTGATTTGCTAATTGCCTTCACTTTCAATTCCATTGTTCCTTAAGGTGGTATTTAACCCCTGTGTCATGCCGTGTTTTCTGAGAAAAAAAACTGCCGGACTGCAGTTCCAACCTGAAATTTTAAAAGAAATAGGGAATAAGTTTGCAGCATATGTGTGTGTCTGTTTTTGTCTTTTGTTATTTAGTTTTCCATACATACATCATAATTTGGAGTAGTAGTTTGTATTGTACTTAAACCATCATGTTGTAGAGCAGCATCCTTATGTGCCCTACGACTAAGGTGTCCTTAGTGTTCAGTCATATGTAGCTCATTGATACAGTGGTATCTACAAAATTAGATTCGATTATGTATACCCAACTCCAGTTGATGATCGTAAGACGTACAGATCAACAAAAATAACAACAAAGAAATGTATCTATTTTTCCTGTAACAGAATCATTGTATCATTTATTTCATCTAGATACTCTGATAAACAAAAAGGTAAAAATGGCTAAATTAATTTAGATATACTAAAAGAATTATGAGTTGTACAAGGGGTGAAATTATGCAAATTTGAAGCTGTTTTCCTCAGTCATTCATTTGTTTTGTTCTGTTAGATGTAAAGCCTCCTGTGCCTAATGTCTCAAATTTGTTCTGAACAAAGAAAACAATACCAAGCTCACGCTTATGAAGGTGCAGGGAGCCAATGTCTCCAGATACAATTAAGATTGATCTTATTACAACAACTCATTTAGAAGCTAAGACTTAATCAATAGTAACTGTTTAGTACAAGTCTCTATTAGCCTCCAGGCAATTCAGTGCCTTGTACCGCACATTATGTTTGCTGGCCCTCTTGTCTGATCATACTTTACAGTTAGGTCACACGTGCAATCATTAAATAGTACGGGGGCTGAGTAATGGTCTATTAATGCCAAAAGATTGAAGAATATCCATTTCCTGTTTTGAATGGGAATTTAAGATACAATCCAGGCCCATTTATGTATACTTAAGTTTTAGTTGTGTATGAGTTTTTTCTAACTTAATGGGTTCAGGAACTCCAGGCCCCAGGTAAAGGGTCAGATACAAATTACAATCGCTGAGCTAACTATAGCTTTCATTTGGCCTAGGGATCTAGGGACTTACTAGTAACATGTAACGAGCAACTAGCAGTGTAAGGGACTAGCAGTGTAAGGGACTATAATTTTGAAATTCAATAGTTATATTACAGTTACTAATTCCGGTAGCGCTCTGTTATTTTGATACTTTGTGGATTGACTTGCTTGATGTCAGTTTAGTCACTCTGCATTCAGTGGAGAGACTGCAATGGAACATCTTAGCTTGGCAGAGTCCGGAGATGTGCGGAGGTAGGTCACTTCTACCAAAAAAGAGCAATGCGACTCCTTCAAAACTTCAAAATTGACTTATTTACTAGTTTTGTCTTTTAAGCTGGCTTGCTAACATTAGCCACAGGTAAGTCTACATTCAGCAACCACCTGGGGCCAGATGTATAAACAATGTGTATGCACAAAAACCATGAATACGCCTTTTCCCACACATAAACTGGTATTTATAGGAATGTAAGAAAACCAGGCATACACAGTTTTCAAGATATAGTTGCTGGTGATATAATAAGGTGGACATGAAATATAAGATGAGAGATGTAACCTTATAGTAAATCATACTTTAGATAGTTTGTCAATTTCACTGATTGTATTGTTTTTGCAGTCTACACAGCATTCTCAGAGGCGCATTTATTTTAAGTTTAAAGTTTAAAGTTAAATTTAAATTATTTGATTGATTTATCATTCTTTTCATTTACATTCGATCCATTTTTCCCTGTTAATGATCTTTTAATTTTTTTCCTGAATTGCGAAGCACTTTGTAAAATCAGTTTCAATATGAGCTCTATAAATTAATCATCATTCTGACGTTTAATAATGATAATTGAAATATCACCATGATGATGGTTTACAGGTACATAAATAGCCACAGCAGTAAGTAACAGTCACACGTAATGAAAGCTGCTCTGTTCTGTTGGAGAACCTCGCCAGTGCCAGTGCCGGTGAAATTGCACTTTTTCTTCTTTTTCTTCTTTGCCGTTCTTGTCATTGGCAGGTCTAATGAGCGGTAGAGCAGGCAGAAGTAATAATATGCAAACAGATGTTTAAGGTCATTTCTACATCCATTTATGGCAAACTGTTGGAGTGGAAATGAGGCTTGTGCATGTGTGCCTGGTTCCACAGTGATTGAGATTTATAAAACACAACCATGTGTACGTACAACTTTATAAATCTGACAAAAGGAATGCGTATGCATATTTCTGTCTTTGTGCATACACACAGTTTCGGTCATGAATCTACACAGAGTTTTATGCATCTGGCCCCTGGTTTAGTTCAGAGTTGGTGGGTGTGTGAACTCCACAGCTTAATTGTGAGGACGGGATTTCTGACGTGCTGCTGCGTGCAGTCCCTGGAGCAAACACTAAGCTATCTCTTGATAGGCTAACTATTTATTAAACCAGAGTCTCTCATTTTTTATTTCCACACGTTAAGTACAAAACGTGATGTGTGGGTTTGTCGCATTTGGAGCTGAGATGTCATGAGATGACTTTTGTTGTGATTTGGCGCTATATAAATAAAATTGAAAATTGAAATTGAAATGAGTAACGAATGTAATGTAGTGAGTAATGTAACTTTTACTTTTGCTGTTGTGTTTTTATTAAAGCTACATTATTACATTTTCAATGAGTAATATATTTAATAAATAGTAATATGTAATGAGTTATTAATTACATTTTTCAAGTAGCTTGCCCAAAACTGTTCGCCACTTCCTGTATGTGCATCACAATAAATGCATGTTTATGTGAAGGCAGTGAAACCGGAAGAGTTGACAATGACTTGACTAGCTAGCCTTACCAAAAATGAACTCAACTAACAGTAGATTTAGAAATTTTTTGCACTTTTTGTGGGAGGTCTTTTTGAAAGCTTTATGAAGAAGAATAGTTACATTAACAACAAACCTTTAGCAACTGAAGGTAGAAAACACTGCAGAGAGCTACACTGTTTAGCAGGTCAGGTTTAGTCTGGGAAAAAATATTGAGTCACGCACAGATGAAGGGGTTTAGTGAAGAGATGTAGAGGCATGTAATTACATTGAGTGAAGCCTTTTTCCATTTGGACATACAGAGAACAGTCAGTGCAGCATCGACTCTGATCCCTGCTGCTCACAGCAGCTCATTGCTGTCTGTAAGGTCTTTATCTGTTTACAACTCCAGTTATCTGTTGTGGAAATTTCTGTGATAAAGAGAATTTCAACAAAGCAGTGTCTTTCAGGCTTTATTTCAGGCCTGCGCACTTATCATATGCTTATGAGACTTCTGCCTTCATCCACCAGAGACGAAAGACAAAAGACCCAGAAATGAAATTACACTCACGTTTTATGGACAGATCAAGCATATCACAAGTACAGGCAATCAGAGACAAGGCACCGGACAAAGTGTCAAAGACAAGTGTATCTGGCTGTTCTGTCCTTCCTCCAGTGACTGAGTCTTCCAGGATAAAACTAATCTGTCAGATAGAAACAGGAGCCACGGCCTTTGTGCACAAAACAGAGATATTAATAAAGTATGATAATATGAATAAAAACAAGATTTTCCAACACACTTAAAAAAACAAATAAGCATGTGGAACAAAATCATCACCATTTCGAGCAACTATCTTCATACACCAATGAGCTCTGTCTCACGGAGCCTAACAGAGACCACATCAAAAAAGGAAAAGCGCCTCACTCAATGGGTAAGGTCTCCGACAGAGGTCGTAGGTCGTATGCACATTGAGCCAAACACCACACTCCCTTTTGACTAGAAATGGACAAAAGACTCGCTGTGACTAAGTACTCTCCCTAGACAGTGACTAAAATGCACTCAGTGATTAACTAAGTCATACATGCATACAGTAAATAATTTCAATTCAATTTAAAGGGGTAAATATACTAGTTTAACTTGATTATGACAACCAGTAAAAAACAATAGATGTACGTTCAGAACTTATACATGTCCAGAGTCAGGAAACGGGCAGGAAACATCACTGCAGATCCATCACACCCTGGACATAACCTGTTCCAACTTTCCTGTGCAATAACCCTGTAACACAAACATCCACTGGACCTGTAAATAATATATTCTCATTGTTTAAATGCACACTGTTTTTTAACATCACTCAAACACAAATCTATGCACACTATGTATACTGTATATACTGTCATATCCACTTACCCCACGTATATAAAGCAACCTGTCACATTAATAATATTTATTTCAGCATCCTTTGCACTCTGCACCATTGCACTATTTTCTTACTGTCTACATTTATTATTGTTGTTTTTTATACAGTATATATATACACTTTTTAATATATATTTATATCTGTACATAGTAGTTTAATGTTTATATTTACCTTGTCGAGCTTGTTGTCCTTGTTTTAAGCTGTATATATGTCTATTTCTATGTAAGTACATTGGGAGCAATGAAAAACCGGGGTCAAATTCCTTGCATGTATACACGTACCTGGCCAATAAAGCTGATTCTGATTCTGAAATTATAAGAAGATCTGAGTACAGCTTCTTTTACTTGAAATACAGTCCTGTAGATCAATTTAGTTCAGATCTAGTAATAGTGATGTTAACTCTTTGGTATTAGCATTAAAAAAACCTCTACTTGTCGATTAAAGCTGAAGTCGGTAAGACTGAGAAGAGAGTGGACTTGAAAATGAACGGGTACAACTTCCAGGTCCCTCCCCCTCTCTCTCCGCTGCTCTCCAGCTTGTCTCCAAAGCCCCTCCCCGCAGCATCGCTTGATCTAATTCTTTCTTTTTAACTTGCTTTTCTTCATTGGTCTTCTTCTGTTTACTTGTCTTTGTCTGGTAAGCTGTTGTTTTCTCATTGCTTGGTTGTTCGGTGGTTGTTTACAAGTCCGCCATTGCGCCCGCTCCGAGTTCCGCAGCGCGTGCAGGAGATGCCGTCAGATACTCCTTCTGCTCTGATTGGTTGTTTTTACGAGGGAATGGTGAATTCTTGCAAATGGCCTTAGGGGCAACAGGTGGAGCCAGAGGAGTATGATTTTTTATCTGTCTCGTATACTACTCTCAGGAAATAGTGACAGTTTTAGCAAATATGACTAAAAGTTATTTTTATAGAAGTTACCAACTTCAGCTTTAAAGCTTGGGTAGGCAATGTCTTTTAGAAGCAATATTTGTTATATTTGTTGAAATTCTCTTTACATCCTGCAATCAATACATCAAAGACTCTGACAAATGAAAGAAAAAAATCTGGCGTCTGTGGCTGTTGTAGGACTGTAATAAGCCCGTCCAGTCATTTCATTCGGTCCAAATGAAATTCTATGAGTACTAACAACAGCCATGTTGATTGTTTACATTCATTATGATGTTGTTAGGTGTTTTCAAACATGTGAATGAGACATTAGGTAGTTGGACATGGTTAGCGTCGACAATGATGCACTACGCTCCTCTCCTCAACGCTCTCTCGTGGACTCGTCCTCCAGCAGTAGTCAGAGTGGCTGTGGGGGGAGACCTGAAGGGGGGGGGGCGGTTGGATACTTTCAAAATCTGGCTTACTCTTGCTGGTTTCTCCAACACTGCTTACCCTATCTTTAAGGCACTTGATAAATGACTTTGGATACCATTAAAATATAGAGTAAAAATCAGCAGCCTTTAGTACAAACTTGAAAATATAGTAAAAATGAAAACCCCTGCTCAAATCAAACCTTCAATCATTGTTTCTATCGTGATCTATACTCCAGAGTAATATTGAAAAATGCTGGTTTTTGCGATAACAAAAAAGATCTCCCTGATCTGTAGCAACCATTGGCTCCCTATAGGTTTTTAACCCTCTGTGAGAGCGGCCCTCCCTTCATTTGTGAGTGGAGCGGGACTCTCTCCCTGGGCATCCACCTCATTCTAGTCTGTCTCTAGCGCCTCTGGATTGTTCTGCAGGCTGTGTTGGTGCACCACCAGTGAAGAGTTATCCACTGGTTCCGGGATCCTTTTGCAGTCGCCCACATGTATCCAAGTTGCCCTCTCTGCGACTTTTACCACTGAAGCTGTGGTGAGGAGGATCTGATGGGGGTCCCAGCCACCGCGGTTTCCTCCAATTCTTCCTTCTGAAATCTCTCACCAGTATCCATTCACCTGGTTTCAGGTTATGGAGCCTTCCTGGCACCTCCTACGTGAGTGCTGCTTTCACCTGTGTGTGAATGGACTCAAGAACAGAAGACAAAGTGGCACAGTACATCAGCACTTCATCACAACACTGTTCTGTTCCTGGTAGTTGTCTTTTCTGAGGTCCTGTCCCTGTGGATTTCAGGCTGTGTTGACAAAGCAAGTGCCGTTATCACTACAAATTTTCCTTGGGATGCCCCATCTTGATGTGATGTCTCTTAACCAGTGGTTGAATGTATTTTTACCCAAGTACTGTACTTAAGTACAAATTTGAGGTATCTGTACTTCACTTGAATATTTCCACCTCATGCCACTTTATACTTCTACTCCACTATATTTCAGAGGGAAATATTGTACTTTTTACTCCACTACATTAATCTCACAGATATAGTTACTAGTCACTTAGCAAATTACTTTACATACAAAACACAAGAAGAGCTTCTAAAATATGATGCATTGTAAAAAATAAAATAAACTACCATACAGTATAAAATTTGCAATTATTTGGATAACTGATGAATGGTTTGATTCTTTTTTTTTTTTTTT
>NTHP01000020.1:1227148-1241125 GCA_003416845.1 Oplegnathus fasciatus
CATAAAACGGAAGATGAAGAAAAGTCTCTGTTTTTCCCCACCAGTAGCTGAAGTTTGTCCAGTTTGTTGCACAGTGAACGTACGTTGAAAGAAATATTCCAGGTAAAGGTGTGCGAAGTCCGTGCCAGCGGAGACGCACGAGCGCGCCGGCACGTTTACCTCTCCTCCAGCGTTTCACTGTGTGTACAAAGGTGAGCGAACCTTTGACCAGAATGTCCAATAATTCCACTGATGACGTGAGAAAAGTGGGAAATAAATCTGCTGATGTTGTTCCCCTGATGTTCATGAGCTCTTCTCTGGTGAAACAGCTCCGGGTACCACAGCAGAAAACTGAGTTTCCAAACAAAACAAGACAAAACAATGCGCACCAACACATCGAGGCAGCCATCCGCGGCGCCATCTTGAAAAGCAAAGGTGCTATACTAAATACACTTTACTTAATTACTTCCTTACTTAATGTTAGCTTGAACTTCTATCGTGATTTCATCTCCTCCTGCCGCAATGTTAACTTGTCTTTCTTCCGATTCCAAGCTTGACCTCTCTTTATTTTTCTCTCGGTTGAACTTACCTTAACATTAAGTCACCTTCTTATATCCATCATCATACATTACTTTTTGCTTATGCCAGCTCCCAAAATTCTCCGTCCGGCGCGCTTAACCTTTGACCTCGCGTTTCATCTTTAGTCTTACAGTTATGTGCAATATTTGATGGTTGACTTTCTTCCTCCTAAATTAGGCTGCTAAATCCAAAATTAAATTATGCCCCAAAACAGTTTTTATCTGTATAATCTCAAATGTAAACACAAATGCAAAACACAAATTTTTTCTTTTTAATAGAAAATTAATTTTGTCAGATGAAGGCGTACAACATAGCCTAGGTGGGTGGGTACGGGTGGGGGAGCAATGCACCCCAATGACCCCCCCCCCAGCGACGGGGCCGGAGCACCGTACTGCAATCACAGACCGTGCTCTCAACCCCATGCCTGCTTGATTCTGTGTCTCTTCTTCCCCCTGTGGCCTGTGTCGATATTTCATGCATGAACCTTGCAGCAAACCAATAGCGCAGCAGCTAAAGGTATCGCTCACAGCCCCTCTGAGTGTGTGTGTGTTGTCACGAGGGAGAGCGCAGGCCTGCTGCTCTGATCCTGTTGGCTTTAGATGGATCTGGTGCCTCATGCTACAGCTGGCGCGCTGGCAAGCTGTCTACTGCCAACTGTGTGTGTGTCTTTGTGTGTCTGTGTGTGATTGGAGATTCTTCACATGCAGACAAAAAACACCTACTGCTGTACCAGTGTGTGCTTTCACTACACACACACACACACACACACACACTTGCTCGAAAGACAAAAAACACCAACCACCAGCAGCACCGAGGGATTTATTTCACTATCAAATATTCAGAGCATCAAACATTTGAGGTCTGCCATGTGAAAGTATATAAAAAAAAAAAAGTATATAAACCTGCTGCCAGCCAGTTATTTTCTCTCACTTTTGAATCAAAATGATGCCTGATCATCAAACACAGTCCTTTCTCATAGAATTAAAGCATAATGACATAATGAGTACTGTTAATAAAAGCTTGGATCTATATAATAGTCTACTTCTAATAAAAATGTGATCCATTTACAAGAATTCCTCCTGCTAGATTGCTTGTAATGTCAGCTATACAGCAAGTATGTATTTCCAAGATGTATTAGGTGTTTTGATGAATTAACAAGGACAGAGAAAGTATTATATCATTAGTTAGTGTTCAGATTACACATAATTATGAATTAATTACTATTAAATTATAATTCAAAATGGAGTTGAAGACTGGACAGTTTTTATTTGAGCCATAAAAAATACCAGTGTATGCTACAGTATGTTTCATTGCAGCTTCCCACATGTAACCTTGAAAGGTGTGTTGCTTGTATTTTTTTCCCCCAACACTACATTTTACTAAGGAAATTGTCAGAGACATGCAGGAATGTAATTAATTTATGTCATGATTAGGGCTTGGTATCTTTTAGGGCTGTCACATTTTATTGACAATTTGAACGGGAAAAAACTTAAATTTTGAGTTGTTTAATATTTGATCTGCAAATATCTGACCAAATTAAAAATTCGCTGTGTATAATCATCTCTATTGCATGCCCTGTTGCCCCATCAATAAGCTAGGTCATTGTTATTCTGTTTGTTTACGTAAAATTGAGGAAAATAACGAGCCTTGCTGAAAGAATAATGACACCATGCAATGAAATTTACTAAAGATATCCATGCTGCCCAGAGGATAAATCGTAATAACTTTGGTGATCCCATGACTTTTCATCTAGCACCATCATCAGGTCAAAATCTCAATTTTCCCAATACTTTAGTTTATAACCAAATACTTGAAAATAAATGACATTCCCATCAGCCCCAGTTAAACGTTGTGTTTAGTGCTAATTAGCAAATGTTAACATACCAAATTAAGATTGTAAAGATGGTAAATATTATACCTGCATTTTCACTGTAAGCATGTTTGCATTCTGGCGTAAGCATTTAGCTCAAACCATTGTTGTACCTACATACAACCTCACAGAGCAGCCAACATGGCTGTAGACTCTCAGTTTTGTTAATTTAACATTTGGTTAATTTAACATTTTTAAGCAAATGTTCTCAAATGTTAAATATTGTTTAAATACAAGCAGCTGTATGAGAACTTTTCCCAAATAAATCTGGCAAAAGTATGATTTTAAATCAGTAAATATCTGATTAAACAATAAGTAAACAAGGCTACAAAGCTGACAAGAAATTTGATGTCAACATCGAGTACAGTTTTTGTGTTACAGCCACATTTCTGTCCATACTGAAAAATACTGAGATTCAATACTCAACCTTGACTATGATTGGTTTTAGGAAGGCAGTGAGGTTCTGCAAGTGTTTCAATTGGCTGAAATCAGTTTTTAAAGCCACAGTGAAAACAGTCCCAGGCAGCCCCGTTCTGCCATTCTTTCACATGTCTGGCCATAATCAGGGTGAAGGTCTAGGGGGAAACCCTGTTGATCTGTAACCCTGGTTATTCCACTCAGGCCATCACCCACCTCCCACTAGCATTCAACTGGAAACCTCAATGCACCGGTGTAATTATGGCCAAACGACTCCCATAACACAGTCAGATACAAACAAGCACACACTCAGGCAAGAATCTGTGAATGAACACAAGCTTACAGATGTACACACATTAATACATCACACTCACTCAAGCATATGAAGGCACACACACACAAACACTATAGTTGTATGGATGAACACAGAAACACACACCATGTGAAGGATGTAATGGCATGCTAATCAATGCAAAGCCCTTGATGTAGTGGAGCAGATGGCCTGAAGATGAGCGGCACAGGGCTGACAGGTACACTCCTCTTCTACTGTCTTTACACATTTTCTCTCTTTTATTCCTTATATTCTGTTTTTTCTTTCTTTCTAACACTCCTCATATTTCCTTCATATTTCTCTTTTCTCTGAACTTTATTTTCTCTCTCTACCAATATTTCCCTCCTCTAATCTCACTATTTCATCCTCTTTCATCACTATGCCATCTCACTTGACTTTTTCTTTCTTCGTTCCACAGAATTGATATGAATAACGTACAAGGAGCAGCTGAAACGCTGCTTTGCCTCTGAAGTAGCAAACAGTAAATGATGTCTAATGTCTTGAGGACAGCTCTTTCGAAATCCAAAGTAGAAACCAAAAAAATTTAAGTAAAAGCAACAAAAAAGATACACACCTTTTCTGCTACAAAATATGTCAAACACCTACTTTTAATGATAGTGATATATTTCAACAGCCAGTTTGCTGAATTTTTAAATTAAATGTAAATGAATGAGGTTTCCATTGAAACAGCATAGCTTTTTTGTGTGGGCTGTGGGTGATAGAGCACCTGACATGCTTCAACTTTTTCAGGGTTACATTGTGGGTGGATAAGAAGAAAAAAATAAGGTATTTCACAGCCACCACATGACTCATAAAGGGTGACATTATTTCATCATCAAAGCATCGTCTATACATCCCTCTCTCCCTTCATGTAGTAACTGTGCAAGTATGCACATGCACCTGCACTCTTTCTTATTTGCCCTTTACAGCTATCACTTTTCACCTCAGTAGCGTCAAATTAGTAGTCCTCATTAAGCTATTGTGCAAAAGAGCACATAATCTACTGTGGAAATGCTACTCAGACACTTAACATGTTTGATTCACTTTCTCCCACCAATGAAGGGAAATTTCACCCCTGACTCCAATGACGAAACACGATGATGAATCACTGGCAGCTGACTGATGAATCAGAGGCAGCTGTGGAAAGTGAACTGTGTGAGTCAACTGATCATTTACATATGACACTAACAAAATTATGCATGTTTGGTGGCTCTTGGTCATTAAAAGGAAGGCTTGGTGCAGCTGAATCTGTATATCCCCCACATAGTACAAAGAGGGCCAAAACAAAAAATCTGCCATGGTCATGGGATGCATCATAGAATCTGGCATAGGCTAATGCCGTCCAATCATTCAGTAACGCTCCATGCCTTCCTGAACAGCCTATGCAACATTAAGCAACTATTTATTCACAATAATGATGCAAACATCCAAAATAGGCACTGAAATGTGCATTACAAAATTACAAAAAAGTGTTAACAAATCACCATGGTCTGACACAAAGGTGGAAGGGGTGTTTCCATTATATACAAATGAAAGAGGGCAGCATAAAAAATGCAATAACCTAAGGACATTACACAACTAATCCATACAGCTCAAGCTGATATACTGTATATTGTTTTGTATTGAGTGCAGATTAGGGCTGAATATGTAAGTTTTCAAAATGCATTGAGTAGCATTGAGTATCGAAACATGTCGTATATAAAGTTTGCATTGTATACTTTTCTAACTTTAGACTGTATTTTACTTAGGTAACTTTTTTTTATTTTAGAATATTTTGTTAGAGCTGCGTAATTTCAGGCAGGGCAGCAGAATAAACTGTAAACACAACAATGATGTATTATTATCAGTTACTGTATGGCGAATAGGTTGGCAAACAGTTGCCCATATACACATCCACCAGACAAGAAGGGTCCACTCCTTGTCTCCTTGGAGGTGATTCCACGACTCCTTGGAGTCTTGTTTATGGCCATCTGCAAAATGTACTTTTAAAGCAACTAGGCTATAATTTATATTTTTATTTATTAAATGACAATGTGAAGACAATGGGAGAAGAAAATTAAAGAATTATCACCCAAATCTGCTGCTCCCCTCTGCTTTAAAGAGCTTTATAGGGAGTTTCAGCTCTTTCTTTACCTGTCCAGCCCACAACTTTACTGTTTGGTTCACACCACTCTCATAGTGTCGTTTTCGGCCACAGATGACAGACAGATGAACATAGTGGAACATTTAGCTGCTATAGAGCCAGATATTTTTTCCTCAGGAGTTGGTAGAGACCAGAAACTGCATTTGCCAGGTGGCCAGAAACACGACTCCAAATAAATCATAATGTTTCTCCTGCTGGATGTGTATATGCTCCGAAGTGGCAAAAAAAATTAATTCATATGGTATTGCATTTTTTTAGCAAGCAGTTCAGCAGATACGGAGTAATATTAGCATTCATTTGGAGTTGTTTGTCTGGCCACCTGACCAATGGAAATCCAGTATTCACTCTTCTTTTTGCTCTGTTTTGGTCTCTGCCAACTCCAGGGAAAATAAAGGTCTTTTTAGCTCGCTGCATGCTCTACTATCTTCACCAACTAGTTGCTAACTTTGTCTGTCTGTTGTTTGGTGCTGAGCAAATATTGTACAGTACAGTTGGTTTTTGCTGAAAACAGACGCTTGTTTCTACTGGAGATGCTGTTGATGAGAGACGAGTTTGCAGGCCAATCAACTAAAACAATGAACTTACAGTGGTGGCCAAAATTGTTAGACAGATCTGAAAATATTGACCTTTTTTTGCCTCCAAAACATGATTTCATTTCATAATGTTCATGAAACATGCAGATGGTTACTCTGAGCACAACAAATATCAAATGAAGTGAGTTCTACTGTTTTTATCCACTTTTAACTTTAATATTTGGTATGTCCACCTTGTGCAGCAATTACAGCAGCACATCTCTCTGGCATAGTGTCAATATATTTCCTGAGAACTTCAACACTAATGTTATCCCATGCCTTCTGCAACTCAAGCCAAAGGCTTTCCTTTGAATGTGCAATAGATCTGTCCAGTTTATTTTCCAACTCGCCCCAAATTTGCTCGATGGGGTTGAGGTCCAGACTGTGAGGGGGCCAGTCCATCATTTTCAATGTTCCAGCAGATTCCTTCTGTCGCAGGTAGTTCCNAATAAGACGACTCCCAGATGGTACTCCGTGCCTCACCAGAATGTTGTGGTATACTTTCTTATCCATGATGCCATCAATTTTCACTAAGTCACCTGTTCCTGAGGCTGAAATGGCACCCCACACCATAATACTACCCCCTGCGTGTTTAACTGTTGGCAAGAGACACTCATTTTTATATCTCTTCCCCTCCCTCCGTCGAATATACACTCTTTGCTTGTTTCCAAACTGTTCAAACTTGGACTCATCAGTCCACAACACTTTATACCAATCTTCCTTTGTCCATTTCTTGTGTTCTTTTGCAAATTTCAGGCGTTTCACTCTATTTTTCTCTTTCAGTAATGGTTTCTTTGCTGCTATTCTGCCAACAAGTCCTTCTTCTCCCAGTTTCTGACGCACAGTTCTTGAAGACACTGTTGCACCATTAGTCATTGTGGTGTTGATCTCGTCACGCAGTTCTCGTGAGGTCTTTCTTCGGTCCTTAAGACTGAGAATTTTGAGATGCTTCACTTGTCTGTCTGAAAGTTTCTTTTTTTCTACCTCTCCCCTTTCGGTTCTGGTGTGAATTGGTGGCATCATGGCGGTCTAAAGTGTACTTTACAGTGCTTGGACTGCATCTCAAGTCCTTGGCTATGCGGCGGTAACTCCAGCCAGCATCAAAAAGGGCCTTTATTCGAACCCGTTGCTCACTCGTTAGCTCCTTCTTCACCTTAGCCATGTTCAAAGAGCAACATGTGCTTCAAGACTACTTCTAGAGGCTTTGAATTTATACCAATTGGTGGTGTGGCCTCAGTGACAAAACCCTGATGTTACCAATCACTTAATGAGTAGCATAGGCCTTGTACATTCAAAAGAATCACACAGCTGTGTCCTAAGACTCATGCATCACCATCAGTTTAACCACAATCACACCTGACAATGATTACACAAGTAATTTGGCTTCTTCTGTGAAGGAACATGATTGTGTGACATTGACAGTGAAATAGGCCTAGCTTGTTTTTTGTAAGGAAAATGACCTAAATCTCCTTATGATGGCTCTATTCTATGGTTTATAGAGCATAATGATGACTTTGTAGATATTTCATTCGTTTTATGGGTATTTTAATGGCCAATTCAACAAAAACAACTGAAACCTCTTAAATATGCCAAGTGTTCTAATAATTTTGGCCACCACTGTATACATACATATATATATACACACACACGCATATATATACACACACACGCACACGCATATATATACACACACACACACACACATATATATACACACACANCCTGACAATGATTACACAAGTAATTTGGCTTCTTCTGTGAAGGAACATGATTGTGTGACATTGACAGTGAAATAGGCCTAGCTTGTTTTTTGTAAGGAAAATGACCTAAATCTCCTTATGATGGCTCTATTCTATGGTTTATAGAGCATAATGATGACTTTGTAGATATTTCATTCGTTTTATGGGTATTTTAATGGCCAATTCAACAAAAACAACTGAAACCTCTTAAATATGTCAAGTGTTCTAATAATTTTGGCCACCACTGTACATACTGAGTTGGGGGGATATTTTGGGATTTAGGGGCACTATCTGGCAGTATAACAAAGTCGGGAAGTGTATCTTCAGTATCGTGTGCATTGAATGCATGTTATGTACAGCCAGCATTTAGCAGCATCATTCCATCACTTTTCATAACACTACAAGTCCACCTTTGATATAGTGTGTCTTATTAGAAAGCGGAAGCCAACAAAAACAAGTCAAGCTGCTTTATGAAACATTTATTAATGCTACGTAGATCAGTAATAAGTCACGAATAAGAACAACTTTTAAGTTGCCATGATGTATTTGTTCTCTAGGATACTACTGTTCCTTAAGGTATTAATGAATGATCTACTATGATTAATAAAGACAAACTCACTCCTTATAAACCCTTTGCAAAGTCAAAACCTTGTTGAAAAAGTGGACCTCTACAAAAATAAGACCAAAACTAACTTCTAAGTGTGCCAATTTAGATTTTTATCCCTCACTTTTCAGTACAATGTGAACAGAAACAGCTTATCAGATACTTTCAAACACGAAAGCAAAGCGTAACTGATAATATATGTCATCAGTCAAATAAAAAATGCGTCAGAGTTACAGTAAACAAGGCCTGCAGTGTGAAAGTAGCCACACTCGTACACTCGTTTCTCAAGCGAGCACACACGTTCCCTTCAAAGGCCGGAACGCTCGGAGTCTTAAGACCACGGGGGCTTTTGCATGAAAGAATATGATTTCTCACGTCATTGAAAATGATAATACACATTATCACTTACAGTCTGTGCTTCTATCGGCAGCTCTGTCCACCAACTTGAAATAATAAATGACCGATTAAATGACTTATGTCTTTGGACTGTAAATTGCTGCTTTTAAACCTTAACCTTGCTTGAGATCACACTTACTTTGATGAGGGCCTTTGATGTGCCTTTGGTTGCACGAACACACACAACCTTGCGCCTGTATTCTGGCAGCGGAGCGTCACTAATTATCTTGCCAGCAGAAAGGTAAGGGAGGTGGGGACCTGTGTGTGTGTGTGTGTGTGTGTGTGTGTGTGGTCTCAGAGCGACAGTAGCTTTTAATGAGCCCCGCGCTTCTTATCAAGCTTGGCGCTCGACAAATGCTCTGATCCGCCCACATGGAGGACGGGGCTCGACTGATCACGTCTGAAGCCGCCGNCACCCCCTCCACACACCCCACCCAACACCCCGATCACCCTCCCTCTCTTTTCTCCCTTCCCCTCAGCCTTAGCGTCAGAATGAAATATCCTTGAGAGAAACTGTGAATCAAAGGGCTTTTCATCCTTTTTCACAAAGAGAAGGAGAGACAGAGGGGGAGGAAAGATGGAAAGAGAGATTCAGCTGGACAAAAGAGACAGACAGAGAGAGAGGGAGGGATGGAGAGAGGGCAAGAGGTAGAGAGAGTGAGAAAAGAAAGAAAACGAGGATAAAGGACTGAACTTCTCCAAGCTGGAGGGCACTCCAGAGGACACGTCCTAGATTAGCTCTCACCCCTCCCTTCATCCTTCCATCTCTCCATCCCCTCCACCCTCCTTCCTCCACCCAGCTTCAGACGGAGAACAGCGGCCCCGGGGCCTTCTTGGCGGGCGTCAGGGGTGGGGTTGGGGGGCGAAGAGGGGAGACACCGGGCATTTAGACATCTGTCAGCCACTAATGAAAGAGTTCAATTTAGTGGAAAATCTCAAACAACCTGGCTGGCTGACAGGCTTTAACTCGCCGCATGTTGTTGTTGTTGGTGTGTGTGTCTCAGCGTGTGTGCTGTGTTAGCGTGGAGGGTGGGTGTGTCTCCGAGTGGATCGGGAAGGGGAAATTAGAAANNAAAAAAAAAGAAATTATGTGAAAGGGAAAAAAAATGTAATGTAATAAACTCAGACTGTGCTGGGGCATATGCCTGTGTGCACATAAAGTGTGCGTATAAGTGTGTGTGTGTGTTAAAGAGTCACGCAGGGGTGCGGATCAGTCCATGCAGCAGGGGTTGGGTCTTATGGCTTTAAATCGCTCCAGGGGCACAGGGCATGTTTTTCGACGATAGATGGGTTATGGTGGGGGTTTTGTGTGTGTGTGTGTGTGTGTGAAAAGAAGCGCCTCACTTGTGCTATTAGAGTTGGAGAGATGAACACACAGCTCTCCAGACACACACACACACTTTGTCTCCACCCCCCCAGAGCTTCATTAGCAGGTCATTAGAAACAACTTCAGTGAAAGCTGTTGTTCTTTGAGAAACAGTTTTGCTTACCCGTCTACTGAAGAGACTCCATGTGTCACGCACAGGACTCATTATTTTTGTTTTTTATTGGAAAAAAACAAAGATTCATTTCCTTTTTACTTTCTATAGATGAATCCACTTGCTGATTTATGAGTTGTGCTCTCTGGAGACGCTGCTGTCACCGAGGTGGCACGGTCAAACTGAAGGCAATTTTGTTGCCTCTGAAAGCATGAGTGTTTGGATTAATGACGGCCAGCAGTTGACTCGTCTTGAAAGATGAAGGCATTCGCCGTGAATGTGGACGTCCAGCCTCAAAACACTTGTCTGACAGGAAAAACACAAGAAACAGTGCAACAGTTGTACCCGACCAACACAGCATGGATGTCAAAATGCTAATTCATGACGATCGATCGCATTTCAACCTTATATCTTGGTTGGTTAATCTGTACAATAACCAAAGCGTACAAAGCCGTACTGCACAGGCGTACAAGTTAGTGGCAGTAGCAGTAATGATGGCTTGTTTACTTTAGCCTACTTCCCAAGATTCTTCTATAACTGAAAGCTTTTCTGAGGTGCGCTCATCACAAGATGACTTTGTTTACTGGAAACTACAGTGATCAGTGTCTTCTTACAGCAGGAGACACAACAGCTTCCAATCTACTCCAGGCATTTTTTGATAAGAATCTGGAAAAACTGAAAACACAAAGCCTTAGCAATGCGACATCCAGTTCCTGTTCTGACCTGCATATGCTGTGGAAACATTGCTTCATCGCTGAAGTATAACAGACAGGTCTGGAGCGGACATGAATATACACTTTCTGCATGCATTCAATCATATATGCATACGTTTGGTGTACGTGCGCTGTCAGATCGCTGACAGATCGCTGAGCAGAGACAGCTGGAGAGTGACGGAAAGAGATGGAGAGATGTGGAGAGGCTGGGAGCCGGCAGAGGAGCAACGAGAGCTGCCGTTTGCGCAGATTTTCATCTCCCGTGTGTCACCCCGTGAGAAAGCCTGAACCTCAACCCTTCGCTCTCGTCACCGCCGTCGCCTCTCTGAGCATCGGGCAGGGAGAGATTCATCACATTAATCAAAGACCCCTTCGCTAAATGCGCTCCTAAAAAAAATGGCAACCGTTCAACTGTTCCTGCCCTAAACCAACATGGCTGCCAGTCGGCGCTGCCAATACCGGTGCCCTTTTCTCCAATTTGGCCCCCAACCAGCTTTCCACTCTGATTGCATCTCTCCCTGTTAGGGCCTTGGGTTTGGAAGGGGAGATAGAGCGAGGGAGGGGAAGAGTGCCAATACAAACATTGTTCCGCTGGCTTTTTACAAGCCAGGAGAGTGGGGAAGTTAATAAGCAGGTATTGGTTTTTAACTGCGGCCCGTTTATTGCTTTGCCCTCGAGCGTGCTGGAGTGCTCTACTCCACCTTTTTACTGTCCATCTGCCCATCACTCTGCTAACCTCCCGTTCAATTTCTCCCTCTCTCTGTCAGCTCTCCTTTTGTCTTGCCTCGTTCAGCAATTAATTCACCATCCTCATCATCCATATTTTGCTGTCTCTAGCTGACTCCTTCTCCTCACCTCTTTTTTCTTTTTTTCTTTTAAGCTGAGGTGGAACAAGCTTAAAAACCTTGTTAAAAAAATATATACAAACCCTGCACAAACCACTTAATGATCTGTCATTATGCCACTATTGATTCAGTGTTTTGCAAGCGTGTATGTGCTTGAGAGTGTACTGTATTTATTGGTCCTCCTCATGTGCCTGTATATTAGGTTTAAACCATATCCGTCTGTCAATACTGGACTTTATTAAAAATCGGATGTCAGCCAGTCAGTGTTGTCCAGCTCTGACATGATGAATACGATGCAGGTTTAATTACGCACATGTTATGCTGTTGATCAATGTCGTCTGGGTTTCAATGGACAGTTTTAATTTTCCCTGCTCTCAGAAACTTTTCTGCACTGCCAAGAACAAAAACGAGTCTACTGGAGACTAAAATCTCCAGTTCTCCCAGTAAAACATTTAATCTCACAGCTAACCTGCAGTTCCTTATTTTGTGGTTTCATCTTTTAAATTATATTCCTGGATTACAGCAGCAGACAACAATCAGACTGCCCTAACCCTCTGATTGGTGGGGCTTGCTGGGGCCTGCCTGACAGGAAGCTCTACCACTCAGGGGTGAAAAACTATCTTAAAGTCTTCTGCATGTTTATCGGGGGAAAAAAAGTCTGCTTTATTTTGATTTACAGTTGATGTGTATTTGTAATTCTCTCCCCAAAAAATGTTAGAATGCTAAGAAGATGCTTATAATCAAAGATAAGGCAGTAAAAACAGCGCTCTTTGTGGTGATGATACAAATAAAAAATTAAAGGTACCCTGTTCAGTTTTTGTCCACTAGTAGCAATATAGAGCAGTGTTTTATGAGCAGGTCCCCCTTTTTGTTGCGCATGCACATGCACAAGCATGTAGGTGACGAGATGCTTCTTCTTGTTGACATTTTCACGCCATTCCACTGATTGAAAATTTAAAAAAAAGCTCCACGGGGGACATTACAATTAAGATGATTTTAAGATGGGTTGGCACATTAATACAGTACAATACATACAATTTAATTTATTTCTATTTTTTGTTAGACTACCATGTTAACCATGTGAACCAGCTCCATCACAATGTGTTGAAATAAATGTATATAAATGCAGGACATACATTCATAAAGTTCTTTGGAAGTACTTTTGTTGTTGTTGAAGGCTGACGAACATGTGATTTTATTGTCACCCTCCACTTCTGAAACCAACCTCACCCCTTTGCGAGCAACTACAATCCAAATTCGTTGATATCTGACTTCAAAAAGCCCCAAACATAACAACCAGGTAGAGATGCTGCGGGAGAAGGAAGCTCACGAGGAGGCAGGATGACCAGACAGAACACAGGGAGGGAGGGTGTTATGGTGTAGAAGAAGGCGATTTCATGTTCCTATAATCCTGAAACTGCTGCAGTATGTGTCCTCCCCAGGGCTGTTTCACACCTCCAACAAGGGATAAGTGACTAACTCTCACGGCGAAGGAAAACAGACCAAATTTAACATACTTATTCCACGAGCAATTAACACGGCGACTCTGTGCAAAACAACAAGCTTGACTCCGAACTGGGAACCACAAATCCCGGGTAGCTCTTGTGGGATTCGCAGCATCCACCCTGTCCTGCCCAGGGGGGCTATCCGCTGATCCAACTGACAGAAGCAAGCGAGTGCAGGCACTCAACTGATGAGATTCCAGTTAGCCGGTGCAACCAAGAAGAGAGGCGCGGAAGCAGCCAATAGCCCTGGTAGAAGGGATCTGGGGACCTCTAAATATCCACCCAGGGCTAGAAGAGCGAGAGTGCGAGCAAGCTCCGGCCCACTTCCTCTATGGCTCTCCTGGGCCACAGGAGGGAACAATAGTGGAGAATGGAGCAGACAGCATGAAAGAAAGGCAATGCCACAGCGTCAACACACTCCTTTACAGTCAAGCTCATGAGTGTCCCGATAGCACGCTGGCGACACGATGCACATTTCCAACTGCACAGGGCGATAACGCAAATGTATGGTGGGATGTTAAAGGACGACAGATTCAGCAGAGTAGATTTACAAAATGATTTATTGGCATTTGGTTATAAAGATTTGGTTCGTAAATTTAATGGGGCTGGGGGCGGGGAGGGGCTGATGAGTGGGGGGGGATGTGTGCTCAGTTGCTCAGTGACATCCGCTGGCCAGAGAACAACAGAAAGTGACACAGGATACAAGAGAGCTCTTTAGAGGTGGAGGACTTTTCTCCTCCTGAATCCCCTGAAGTGGACATTAGCTAGAAGGCTAACGTGAGTGAACGTTGGAATAAGTTGTAAAG
>NTHP01000020.1:1242377-1267608 GCA_003416845.1 Oplegnathus fasciatus
ACAAACTAACACCGACAGTCAGTTGCTCACCTGCTCACACTTTTCGTCACTTGGTCACTCACACTCCTGCAAATGCACTGTGGCAGCAGCCCACACACTGATGTTCATACCTGTGTACTCACACATATACACACACACACAGGTTGGGGCGGGGCCGCCTCAGGGCGCTGCTGTAAGTGTGTGATTAGAGGAGAAAGTAGGCAGAGGAGAATCGAGGACACACACTCACCCCTGTTAAGGTCTTTATGTTATGCAGTGCATTCTGGGCTTCAAGGGCAGCTTTCCTTGTGTAAAACGTGACAAAACAGCAGCCTGGGGAGAAAGAGAGAGAGAGAGAGACAGAGACACAGAGAGAGGGGATGAGCATAAGGAGCAACAAAGAGCATTTTCTCCATTCATCTGCTTGGCATCACCTGTCGACACTGGCACACGCTGAGTGAATGTTAAGGACGAAACATCCTAGCGGAGAGGAAGAGAACGCTTTTGGATTCGTTTCAATGCTGATGACTTGAGCCTCGAGGAAGTGCGCGCACACACACACACACACACACACACAATACAAAGACACAGAGAAAGAGGAGGTGGTGGAGAAAGGGGTCGCCTCTTCTTTAATCCCAGAGTCATCTGTCAACAGTTACTTACTCACTCATTCACTACAGAAAGTATTCACTCATTTATTTATCACTCACACTCCCTCACTCATTCACTCATTTGTTCCCACCCACGAGGGTCATTCAGTCCCCTCACTAATTCACAGACTTGCTTCTGAGTAACTCCCACCGGTTTAGCGATTTGCAGGTCAAAAGACATCTGGATGTCTAGGTTAAACCTGGCAAAATCTGAAAAGTGAAACATCTAGGTGGCATATAAATGTTGTTTCAACAGCATTTCAAATGATTTTATTTCAGTGTGTAGTACTCTAAGTATCTACTCTACATTGAACTAGTCTTTTAAATGCTTTATATGCTGTTCAAACAACAGCTATATATCAAAAAACGACACAGATTACCCCAGAATTGCGCCCAGATGTCCAATTCTTTAGTGATTTACTGTAAATAGGTCTGGTGTTGTGCTCATTGATGGCAGTTTCCTTGATTAGTTAGAGAAAAATAACCCCGCTTCCCAAATAGAAAATGAGTGACATGAACACAGTGTCAGACTGCATGATGATGAGAAGATGAAATGGCAATTTGGTCTGATTATCAGGCTACTAAAACGATTATTTTTATCCAAATTGAACCAAGGCTTATCCTTGCCTGCAAACCTGCAAATTACCAAGTAATAGCACACTAAGTTGCTTTCTCACTCAATCACTCGCTCACTCACTCGCATACAGTACTGTATCTGCGCATGTGGATACACAAACACAGCGAAGAAAGTCGAAAGGGAAAGCGGGAGGGAGGGATTTTGCCTCTTCATTAATCTGAGTGTAATCCCCGCAGAGTGGAGCTGAAACACTGCAGTTATGGGCCATTCTCAGTCAGCACGCAAACCTGCACAGTCAGGCAAAAACCAGCAGGAGGACATTTAGGCCAGACACAGAGGTGCGACTCCTCTATTTTCCTCATATAAAGAGCAGCTGTTATTTATTTCATTTCTGTCAAACATTGGAAAAGCCACAGTTTGGACTCTCGTCTGTATTTAACATGACACGTGTGATATTATTATCTAACAACCACGGGGATTTTTTAAAAACAAGCGTGAAGAGGAAAGACGGATAAAGACTCTTTGAGCCGGCCATAAAATATGGAGGACGCGCTGGTGAGTTAGTCAACTGGAGGAACAAATGGGACGCCCTGAGATTCATGATGCGTCATCAGGAACAACGAGGACCTGTGTTTTAAGTGATGGCGTGACCTTAAGCACAGCATCCATCTCAGACTGTGAAGCTGCTTGTTTGCTCCCTCAAGATGCCGTTCTGCAGAGGCCAGCAATGTGAACATCTGTGAGTATGTGAGCAATAGAGCCTCACTAATACTGGACGCTTTAGGCCGATACCAGTAGCGATATTTGAGGGTCTAAAAAAATCTGCTGCCAATATATTGGCCGATAGTTGTATTCTAACATAAACACATAATATAAACAAACATTTTTGATAAAGATCCCTTAAATTTGGCTATTAAATAATGTACTGTATGTAGTAAGTGGGACATGCTGCAGTTGAAATAGTGCTTAATATATCTTTGGCATTTCTGTATTGCAGTTACTTACTGGCCCACACATAAACCTATACAGGTATATGTGTGATAAGCTAAAACAGGCAGATGAAACAGAGCATACCAAAGTATTGGTTTGGCTCTAGAAAGCAGTAATACTGTACATGACCAGGTGTCCTTATATACGAATATAACAGACGAGATGGAGGTGACTTCTTCCTTCCGGTTGCTGCAGGTTCATATGTTTGGACCTTCTGCCTCCAGCTTTGCTCATCTGTTCATTTTCTTGTGTATTTATTCGTCCACAGATGAGCCGAGTGCACCATTGTTTACATCTGCTTTGTTGTCCTCTCCATTGTGTTTCGACACAAAAAAACATCTCGGTGTGCATGGGGCGGACTGGTTGTGGTTTTGTTGGCCACATCGCAGACATCAGCCCTTATGACACTTGCCCTGCAGTGCATCTTAGTGAAATCCAACAGTGAGCATCTGGAGCAGATTTAGCATCCGAATCCCAGAGTCCCTTTGATGGGGCTGGGAGCGTAATGGATCTGAATTCCTGTGGTGTCCTCTGGGTGCCACGGCTGTTGAATCGCTGGCCCTTAGCCTAGCGTCAGCAACGTGATTGGTGTTGTGATTCAAATGCTGCAGTGCCTGTGTATTAGTAGGGATAACTCCCAGCTTAGTGTTTTCTTCTACGACCCCCAGCGTGAAAGGCAGCTCGGGGTGTCACTTCACTAAACCCTAAGCCCCCCACTTCTGCTATCAGTATTAATTTACCACCGAGGGTTTCACACCAGCTTCAACTAGTTAAAGGCACGGTGATAAGAGGGGAAATTAGTCACGACTGGAAGACTATCGCAGGGTAAAAAAATTATACAATTTATTCCATGTAGGTCACCAAACTGATATGGCTTTTACACACAAAACTCAGTGGTTAAGTGGTTGCTTCCACATACTGTACATCTCTGGCAGTTCTGCTCCATCATTGCTCCCCATTATCATGATACAAACTGGACTCTCCAAGGATAAGTCTGAGGAAGTTACAGTACTAACACCAATCTCCATTGCAAGTGAAAGTAAAACTAAACAAATATTAGCAGTAAAGTTTACTTAAAAGTCAAAAGTAAAAGTACTCATTGTGAGGAACGGTCCCCTTCTGTTATTAAAATGAGAATCATATCAAATGAAAACTGGACTTTTACTGATCAATGGAAGGATTACACGCAACTCTACTAATTCTCCAAACTCTTAATAATCTAAACAATGCATTGTGATTGAACAAAACAAGGCGGTTTGGACTATATCTACCTAACAACACAGATAAAATGAGCTTATTAAATTCAATGTCAAGTACTGATCTGCAAATTAACTAGGAACTCCAGACGTCAGATAAGTGAAGCAGAGGAAGAAGTGCATTGTAGAAAAAAAGTAGAAAAAGGAAATCTATAAAAACTCGAGATGGGAAAACTCAAAGTACTCCAAAACTATGCTTAAAGAGTTGTACGCCCATACAGGTGTTTTCAATTCCGGCTAATGAGACTTCTGCTCACCTTGATACTGAACTGAGTTATGCTGGGAGACATGTGAGGTTACATGAGGTCTCCATGAACTAATAGGTGCTCCAAAGCCTGACCCACACATGCCGCTTATGTCGGCTTCAATCAATGGGTTGTGTGGCAAATCACACATGTACCAACAACCCCGCGAACAAAAGAGACCAATAAACATACATTTCACAAGGCTTCTCACGGCTGAATCCAAATGGAAAAGATGCCGAACTGTCACTGACGACGCTCAAACGCTGTGAAAAACTGTGTAAAACGGGTTTCCCTACATAACAAGTGGCTCGCTGGCACGGCTGAACGCAGCACAGCTAATAAAAACCAGAGAAGTGAAAGTCGTTCCCGCCCTAACAGGTGAAACAAAAGTGAGAGGAGAGTGCGGAAGACGTCAGTCAAGCGCAGTCTGCCCACGCCCACACAGTCCTGAGAAGAGGTCTAATCAGGCACGATAAGCAAGAACACCTGTGCAGGTGAAGCATGGGTGTGTGTAGGGGTTTTAAAGGGTCTTCCATCAGTTCAAAAATCGTTGAAATGTATTTTACTACACAGAGCCACACTAGACAAAATGATAAAGTTATTAGTACTTTGTGATACAGTGAAACATGTAAAGAGTCTCCTCAACTCATCAATCATATATGTTAGTACACTTAAAATGTATGTGGTAAAACATGCTGGACTGGCCCTTTAAGTGAATTATTTGACTACATGTACAGGTAAAAATGCCAAACTGACTCTGCCTGTATAAAGTTAACTTTTGTTCATTATACTTCCTGCATGCTTGCTGCAGAGTGGAAGCTATGTGTATACAACAGGGAGCTTTTCAGCATTGCCTCAGTATTGTACATTATAATTCCATTATAATTCCAATTGCACCTGTGTTCAAGCTTTGGCCCCTTGTGTGCGATTAGCAATTCCAATTGCACTGTTTGAGGGTTAGCTGCTAGCCGCGCATTGTGAATTATGATTCCAGTGGCATTTTTTTGCATATCTGTATATGGGAGGGTTAGCTTTTGGTGTTAGCATTAGCGATTCTGACAGTGTATAATGTGCAGGGGAGGGTTGGCTGTTAGCGCTGCGTTAGCCGCTGTGTGTTGTGATTCCCGTGGTGTAGCCGGGCCTGGGAGCCATGCGGCGTGTGACGGATCGTCCCAGGTGGTGGGCTGTCAAGACGAGGATCAAAGAGCAGTGGAGTGGACCTCACACACACACACACACATTTACACATACAGACACATTCCCTGCAGTGTTCCAGTTCCACCTGTTTAAGAGTCAGCACACTCGCGGCTCACACACACAAAGCTGCAGAAAGCCAATAAGAGCGCACATATTTTACGTGTATGTCAGCATGTGTGCTTTTTATTTACAGAGAGACATACCTGTGCGACAACCTTGAACGGGAGAAAAAAAGTGCTGCGGACCAGCATTAATAAGCTCTTTCCATCAATTTGTGTGTATGTGTCTCTTCTCTCGCAGCACAAACATTTACCTGAAGGCCGAGAGGGCTCAGAACGGGGAGATACACTCTGCTTGTGCTGTTGAAGAGGGACACTCAAAAACACACACCAGAGATGCACACACACAAAGTCGGAGCGAAGGGAAGAAAATCTATTAGACGCTGATGTGTGTGTTTGTGTGCAACAGGAAGAGTGTGAGAGTGAGACAGGAGGAGAGGACGTGGGAAAGAAGGGCAGTGTTTGCAAGACAAAAAAAAAAAGAGAGAGAGAAGAAGAAGGGAGAGGAAGAGCCGCTGTGAGTGGAATAGAGAGCAGAGGAGGGAGATGCCTGTTCATAAATGCTTCAAGGGGGCCTTTGACTGAGTGAAGACCCAAAGCTTCCCGCCTCTGTCAACATGTCTACCCCCTCCAACAACAGGTCGACCCCGGCTTCACGGCTCGAGACAGCAGGGGTTACGGAGGAGCTGAGGGGGGGGCTGAACTGGTGTGTTGAGGAGGTGCGTTCAGCCTCGTGTGTTGGTATTTCAGGTCGATAATGCCTTTTTATTTCAAATCAGGCACCGCCCAGGCCGTGTTGTACATGTCTGATCATGGTAATCAGACCAGTGCAGTGTGAAAGGCACCTCAGAGGTGACAACCTGCACTGCAATTTTACTTTCTTTGTAGATTTAATTAACTAATGTTTCTTTTTTTTGGTTGTAATTTTCCATTTAAAACGGAACATCCAAGTCTCCCCGGCCACAGAATAGGTGGATGGGTCACCTTAGCTTAAGCAGCAACTAATCTACTTGAAAGACTTTCATTAGCCTGGGTTACCGTGCAGAGTTCCCCTATGTTAGTCTGTTTCAGAGACAGTCTCTTCTTTCACTGGAGTGCTTTTTATTTTGCCTTTTTGATTTGTTGTTGTTACTGTAACAGTAAAGCTTAAATATCAGCTTTGGCATCTAGAGCCCACAGGTGTGAGCTCAGCATCAAATCAAATGAGCGCCGGATTCTGACGAGAAGATATCACGGCGCAGTGAAAACTTGTGTTGACGGCTTTGGGAACTATTTTGACTAAGTCTGGTTTCTCGAAATGATGCAGGTCGGAGCTACGCACGACTGCAGGAGCCATCTTAACTCTGAGCTTGCATTTTCTATGGAGTGTGTGCGTCGATGTCGCTTTTGCCACTTACTACCACCCCCTACACTACCACTAATTGGCCAAAAAACCCCGCTATGGCTGCAATGAGTGGGTAGGGCTGCAACACCAGCAGGAAAATAAATCAGTATCTTGAAAAATTAAAGGCTGTGATAATTGAAAAATGTACAGCAGTTCGTGGGCACTGTCATATGGCCAGAAACTGATTTTCTTGACATATATGAGTCCTACTTTATTAAAGGATCAGAGAATCATGAGGGTATTGTGGTTGTTTGTGGGCAGGTTCCTAAATCCTTTCTGGATCTCTTTGTGAAGTTGATTGCACAACAGCTCTTCACCATTTTACCTTTGTTCTCCGTGTTTTTTCCATGTGAGTGCAAGTTGGCGCACGCTGAATGGTGACCTCCATGTAAAGTGAAGTGCGAGCGCGTACAATTTCAAATTCTGAAAGGTAAAATTATCTGGTAATTCACAAGAAATACAAAACAAGATTTGAGCAAAGTTTGGAAAACAAAACCAATTTTTTTTGCTTTTTATTCAATATTTTTCTGCTTTCCTATCCTGCTAATCATCTCACAACCACTAAGATTTATCTTGTGGGTCCAAACCTCCAGGTTGGGAACTGCTGCTCTATTCAAATGTTTGGGGTTGAATCAGCACAGACTGAGAAAGGTGGGAAAAAAAGGCAGGTGGAGGTGGAGGACAGTGAAAGGAGTAATGCCCTGCAGTCCAGCGGAATGGAAGTATGGTTTATTAAAAGGGGAGAAAAAGAGACGGGTGGGGGGGTGTATCAGAGAGCTTCACCCTAAGCCCTTGCACCCGAGGCTGGCTGCAGCTCTCACAGTGACTCCTTTCTCCCTCCATCACTCCGGCTCCTTTTCCTTCCCCTCCACACTCCTTTTGACCCCTGGGGTTCCACTCAACCGCTGACCCACATTAACTACACTCTACTGCAATTACTGCTCGCACAGGCCTCTGGGTGGCACGGGATACATACTCCACCTCTCTCGATTTCTTGCATTTTCCTCCCCCTCTCACTGTTCCCTCTTTGCTGTCTGTGCGGCTGTAAAAATGCCCCTTAATGTGTATAATTTATGTGTGTCAAAGAGCCGCTGAGTGACAGCAGGGATGGGGGGAAAAAATGACAGAGAACACATTCTGAATTTGACAGCGCAATAAAGAGCAGATTGTCAGATGGAAAAATAGGGAGAGGATGAGTGGATGGCTTCAAACAATGCCGCATTTCTGACGGGCATTTGGCTGATGTTCTAATCCTGTCAACGCAGGAATTGGTCCAGCTCGCGGCACTTCACAAATCTATACAATCCACTGGTTACTTTGGTGGAAAAGCACCAATGTCACCCCCCTCCAAATCCTCCCTCGCTCCCTCCCTCGCTGCAAAGACAACAAGAGCACTTTCCGGAAATCAAAGCTGCTTTCTGGCCGACCCCGAAGTGCTAGGAGAGGGAAAAAAAAAAATTCCAGCTCTGCAACTTCTCTCATAACCAAGCAACTCTCTCTGTCGCTGAGGCATGCAAAAGTATAAACACAGAGAGAAAAAAAAGACACAGACGAGCTGAGAATCCACACACACAATCTCCCATTAAAATCCACCTGCAGCTGCTCTCTAATTGGGCCTGGGTAGCCGGCTAAAAAACCTAACGTCTAGTTAAGGCGATATAATTGGCCGCTCTGCTTTAGGAAAGAATGAAATAAATCAGTTCTCCGTCTCAGGTCGGCCCCGTCTCAACTGAATCCATTAGAGCAGATAATTGTCTTGGATGGCAAAGCGTTCGCTCAGCGTTGCCACAGCTGAGCGAGAGGACGCAGTTGGCTTGCAGTTTCAAAGCGGATGTCTGCCATTGGACGGGTGTGCGTCCCTGGACGCGGCATCAGAGCAACCCAGGCAGGAGAGATTTTCATCTGAGCAGTGATCGAAAATCAGACGCCGTAATCTGCCTGCATGTGTTTATCTCCGGGCTTGAAATTATTTCCCAAATCTTCATTGGATTTTTGTGTCGTGTTGTTTTGTTTTTTTTAGAGCATCAAGATGACATTTCAGGTTAGGAGGAGATTTAAAAAAACACGACGGTTGATGTAAAATCTATTTCAGGTGTACCGGTCCAACACTTATCAGGAATAAAATCACCTCTCAGGGGACAGTATTGATTGTACTTTTTGTTTTCAAGGTGGTTTATATGAAGGAGCGAACTGTTGTAACATCCTTGTAACTACTGTTGGTGCTAAACACTCGTGGCTTGTGTTGTGGATCCCGCTCTTCCCCAGAGATAAGCTGTCAATCAAGCCGCGTGGGTGGCAGCGTGTCGTCTCTTTTCTCAGATTTGATTTTTCTACAGGTGGCCCTTTTGTTTTCCTCTTTTCAGCCACAATGTTTTGGCTGTAGGTTGAATCTCTTTTGTGCTGCAGTAATCAGCGACAGAGCAGAAAAAGGGTTATTCGTTTCTAAGAATATGTCATAGATTGAGTAAAAATATCAAACTGCGATTTGTTTTTTTAAAACAGCATTGCGACAAACCTCTGGTGAGTCTTTTTATATTAACGCGATGGCACCTAATGCTAACAGCTCTGCACTGTAGGTGCTGGAGCTGACGATAATTTTACCGAGTGACGGCACGAGCTGCTTTACAACTCTCCAAACTTAAGGTTAGGTTTAGGGAAACATCATGCTTAGGGTTAAAATGGCTATTTCGCTAAGGTTCTTCTTGGTGGATGGATTTTGTTCCCATTTGACAGAGCCACGCTCGCTGTTTCACCTATAGCTACATATTTAGCGTGCACACAAGAGAGTGGTATCGATCTTCTCATCTCAAATCTCCCCCGGGAAGCGAATGAGCACCCATCCTAGGGCCGGGTCGCAGCGGCAGCAGGCTCGGGGGGGGGTGGGGNNGGGGGTCCAGAGGCGTTCCCAGGCCAGGTAAGTTGTCCTACCAGTTGGACCAGAAAACCTCCACAGGAAGGCGCAAATAAGCATATTTCCCGAAATATTCAGCTATTCCTTTAAAACCAAGAAAATGTATACAAAGTGGTGAATATTCCTCAACAAGTGTAAATAGTACAGAAACTTTAATTTACTACAGTTTAAGATGCCGTTAAATATGTAAGTTATAATAAAAATTGCACCTTTTGCGATTTTAAAATTGTCTCTTTCGATAGAAAAGCGTGTTGCCTTTGTGTTATCTGCAAGTTGGAAAGACATCATCGCTTTATCAGATAGTAATATCATATCTTGTCCTTCTGTATATTTGTCACAACATTGTTAATGTTAATCTTTTTTTATTGTGAATGATTTCCAGGCCCTGTTGTGCACAGGGACTCTTACGTAGGATATAGTCTGTTAATGAAGACATTAAACTTATTCCGTGCACGTGAGTGTGTGAATTTAAGTGTGTGTGTGTCTCAGCAGCTCATGTGGGCAGGCTGTATCATTAAGATAAATGACATAGCGCGTCCCCTGCCAAAACACAGACGCGCACACACACTGCAACAAACCCGTCATGGCGCTTAAGGTTGTGTTTTAGCAAAAGGACCATTTTCTGTTTACCCCTCTGGCTCCCTTTGTCTCATTCTCTCTTTATCTCTCCCTCCATCTCTATCTCTCTTTCAGCACAAAATGCCAAATTGCTCCATTTCTCACTGGCTCCCCTCCTCCCCGGCTCATCCACTCATCTGGTTATTAACTCCAAACACATTAAACCAACAGTAGTGCCACGATATTCCCCAGACCGTCCTAGTCAGAATAAAAAAAAAAACAAAAAAACAACAACAACACACACACACACACAGCCTAAATGCACACACCTGGGTCAAACTGCAAAATGGATTCTGCATGACGCACAAAAGCGACACAATTTAACGCTTTAGGGCCAAAAACAACAAATCTGGGAACTTATTAAAGGAAACCAAGCTGACTCTAAAATTACTTCCTGTGATTGATTACGTTTTGGCTTCTAACGCACCTAAACAGGCTTCAAGAAATCATTTAAAGTATTCGCAATATGGATTTTTGGAAGCTGACATATTTGGAAAGATGATATTCTTTCATTCCCAAAAAAATATTCAGAAAATGACTTGTGTTTGCTCGAGGAATTTTATTCTTGTCAGGCTGAAGAACAGCACTTGCGACCGTCATGTGACGCCAGACGATGACAATAATAAAATAGGGGGATTACACTGATCCACAGATATCCACCGCTTTCTGGTTTGATGTGCAAAACTGTATTCCAGCCATAGCTCTGAGCAAGCATTAAGTCTTGAGTTTTATCTTCCACGTGCTGTAATTAATCATTAATTTATTCATCGCTGTCCCACTCCAATGTCTGCCCAAGTCTGATTGCCATTTTGAAATAATATTTTACAACAAAGCGAACATGCTGGTAAAATAAAATGAAAAGGAAACACATCAGTTTAGATGCATTCAGAATGGAGTTACTGTAACAGCTTTGGGTCAATCAGCAGAGCCATATGAACTGAGCTGATGTGAACGGTGCCACGTGAACGTACCAGAGCTGTAGACCCGAAACTTGCACTCGTTGTCGTTTGTCCTAAATTTCTTGTCAGAATTTGGAACTTATTAGTTAAGACTTGACTCCCCAAAGAGTAGACCTGACATGAAATCAAATCAATTCAAGTTTGGACCTGAGAAAATATATCTTAAGGGGTTAACTGTCACGGTTACACCTAAACTCATGCTTGATGAAGTATAATTTTCTTCAGATATACTGTATTTATAGAAAATCTACACCAACTAACTACAAGGCTCCATCTCTTTCCAAAGTTCCACTGTCAGTTAATATTTACCATGTGCTGTTTTTGTCTTTTTGTTGACGATGTTCCTTTTTGGACAAGTAGCCGCCGAAGTGTCAGCTAATGAGGATCCGAACAAAACCGAAAGAAGGAAACAGAGAAGTTGTCGGAGTTGTAAAGGCTTGTAGCTGCAGNNNNAAAAAAAAAAAGAGAAAGTGCCTCTGGGTCGCCACCGGGGCATCAGAGTGGGCTCATTTGCCCCAAATGGCCGAGATCCTTTTTCAAACAACAGCGTCGCTAATTTAAAATAAACACACCGAGGGACGAGAGGGGCCACAGTTTCCCTGACATCAGTGAAATTACCGTCGGCTCCGGCGCAACAGTGAAGCCGGCGGGGGGACCATTGTAGCTTCTCCGAGTTGAGCGGGTGCAGATGAGGCCGGGCGGCTTACTTAACTGTGAGAAAACAACAACGGTGCTCAAAGCCTACGAATAACAAGGCCGGTAAGAGCCCAATCAAATGCTACATTTCCTCTTAAAACACTCCACCTCGTAGACAGATTGTCATTCAGAGAAGAAAAAATAAAAGGCATGGTAGGTGGCTATGTTTTTTATCCCCTGTAGAAGTGGCGGTGAGTGATACTCTTGACTCATCAACCATAAAAACAACTCATTTCAAGGGTAGTGGAGATGGAGCAGGAGATTTGAGGGAGCTGAAGGACAGGAGGAGGAACTCTGGCCCTTTTTTTTTCCCTCCTAAGAAGCAGCAGAGTGAAAAACAGGAGGGAGACTGGTTGGGAGAGAAGGTTGGGAGAGAAGGAGTCATCTCAAGGCTAATACGCACAAACACAAAGCGCATGAAGTGTGTTGGTGTGCAAAAATGAGTTGATTTGGGTCTTGGCAGAATGCTGTCTTCGGGCTTTCATAAGCTCAAATGACTCAGTCAGAATGAGAGGAAGCCAGAGAGAGAAAAAAAAACACAGAGAGAGGAAAACTAAAAACAGAAGCAGACTGAGATGGAGCGTGTAGGTGCAGAGAGGTGAAGGACACCGCACCTTTTAGCCAGTGATAATCAAATTCAATTTCAAAACATGATCTCAATGGCATGTCATAATTTATCTGTCTCTCCAAACAGCTCTTACACCGAGTAAAGTAAGTTCTTATAAAAAAAAAGAAAAAAGAAGGAAATCAAAAAGGAAATTCTGTAATTAAGTATTGCAGAAAGGTCGGCTCAAAGTAATTGCAAAAGAGCAGAAAAGTGGAAAGCGAAAAGAAATATCGTACGTTTCTACCATAAGTCACCCATCGACACTGTAGGAGACGCTACAGTAAGCTCATATACAACTAATCTGCTTTGTAGGAAATGTAATTCCACCTGGATCACAGTTTTATCAACATAATAAGAAGACATTCGTACTGAACGTATCGGAACATATTTGCATTCATAGCCGGATTACCCTATCAGAGGCCCCCGTGACAAAAATTTGCAATTGGGACCCTATAGACCACCCACCTTGCACGCATTGACCACAAGTTCCCAGTGTAGTTTTTAGTTGTTTTTCCTACAACATCCATTTCTGGCAACTCTTTGTCATTTTTAGGCAACTTAGACCACGTTGGGTTGGGGTTTAGGGAAAGATGGTGGTCTTGGTTAAATACTGAAAGGCTCAAAACTGATTTGGAAAAGCACTGACTTTTTCGATATTTAACCAAAACCCCAATCTTTCCTTAACCTTAACCTTAACCTTAACGCAAGTCTTTTAAGTAGCCTAAACCAAACAGCATGTGGAACGTGAACCCTGGTCTACAGTGTCAAAGTCCTGAGCTTTGCATGGCCAACCCTTTATCTAGACCTCCTTCTTATGACATATGCCAGTATAAGACTCTCCCGCTTGGAAAAAACATTGCCAGCAAATGTAACAATTACATTTTCTCCAAAATGAATGTGACAAAGCAAATTGACAGCATTTAAACATATTTTGCAGAACATAATGTTTCACTGTGTGGATTTCTAAGCGTTCGCTGCAACATTAAAACACCACCAGGTGTTTCAAGACATGTATGATGAAGATCAACTTGGCCAAAACTGCTAAATCCTTAATTCAATTCCATTTTTCTGGCAGATGAGTGTTTGCTTGCTTCATTCGCTTCATCCCCACTGAATCATATTTTGTTTCGTAAGACACTTCGAAACTTCTCTTGAAATTTGCCTTACAGTTGGATGGAGGCGCCGCATTTCCCTTCCTGACGTCCTCTCTTTCTCTTTCTCTCTCTTTACTTTCCTCCCACTCTCCATGTCTCATCAGGAGTGTCATCAGCCCCCACTCCGGTTGATGCCTGTTAATATGGCAGCGCTATTGTCTGCCTGTTCGTTGCTGCTGTCTCTATTGTTTGCTCTCACACTTGACGAATTCATCAAAGGAAAAAGAAAGGGAATGGGAGAAAATAGCTGCAAATCATGCGGTTTCGCACAATTGACCGTGTAAGTCTGGCTGGGCGAGTCTTTGTCTTCCAATGGTGCACGAAATGTGTGTTTGCTTGTGTAATTTTGCACATATATCATTTGTTCTGCCATTAACTAGGTGGGACAGCCCACTCAGCCACTGACGGCTGTGTGTCTGTGTGTGTAGAAGTGTACGTACAGAATGTGTTTCTGTATGTCTATCTGGGTTCATGGAAGTGTATTATGTCTGCATGTTGGTATGTTTGTATATGTGTGTCTTGGTATATTGTGTCTATTTGTGTATCGGTTTCCATTCAAATTCTTTACTTAAGTCAAGGTAGCAACAATAAAGTGGAAATATTACAGTCCTGCATTAATAATGAAGACAATTGTCATACTTTCAGATGAAACAAAGGAAAAAAGGGAAGGGAAAAGAGGGAATACAAAGGGGGAAAGAAAAAATGAGAGAAGAGAATAAAGAAAGACAGAAAAAAGGAGGAAGAAGATAAGAAAAGAAAGAGAAAAAAAAGCAAGTTGGAAAAGAAAAAGGAAATGAAAAAGGAAAGAAGGAAGGTAAAGAAAGAATAATAGAATAAAGGATAGAGAGTATAGAAATGGAGGCAAAAAGGAAGAGAAGAAGAAAGGCTGAAAGAAATTAGGAAAGGAGAAAGGAAAAAAGAAGAAAATTGGGAAGGAAAGAAGGACTTAAAGGAAAGAATTAGAGGAAAGGAGGAAAAAAAGAAAGAAAACAAGGACAGAAAGTGGAAAGGAAAGAAGGGAAGGAAGGGAGGGAAAGAATAAAAGAAAATCTTAAACTGCAAAAAATCCAAACCTCTAAAGCTCTAAAACTCCTACAGGCATCAGATCAATATAGTCAAGTAAAACGTACAATATTTCCCTCTGAGATGAAACTGAGTAAAAGAAAAAAAGTACGCGTGTGAGTGTCCTGTGTTGTTGCACCTTTGCTCTGTGGAGGGTTCTGGCTGCGGTCTCGGAGTATGTTGATCTGATAGACGGCTCCGTACGGCTCAAACAGCTCCTTCAGCTCCTTCTCTGACCAGGAGCGCGGGATCTGGCCCACAAACATCTTGATGGCATCCGGGTCTGGCTGGTCCGAATGCTCCAGCGCCCCATTCATCTTCCCGGCTGTGCCGTTACTGTTAAAGAGACAGAAGACAGAACATTAAGAGCTTAGAAATGCACCGTATTTAGACCAATGACAGTCCCATTCATTATCTGCTGATGTGTGCTTTGAGCTGCAAACTACAAATGTTTCTTTTATTTATTTGCACAAGCTGAAATCAGACAAAGGACATCGAAAGTGACTTGAAATACAGCGCTGATATGCTGCGAAAACCTCCACAATGTAAACTTTTCAGAAGCTAAGAACAGCTTTGGTTTTCAGCTTTGTGACAGTGCATTTTTCAGACAATCAAATGCGTTTTAAAGTGGGTCGGAAAGATCTTTTTTTTATCTGAAAAATTCAAAAATCACCAAAATTGGTGATACGTGGTTTTCACTTGACAGAGACAATTAGAGCGCAGGGAAAGGGAAAAAAAAGGTCATCACCTCTGCCAAAATAATAGAAAGCAATATTCACAAGACAGAAAGAAACACATAAGAACACAAAAAAGTAGAAAGACTTCAAATCTTTTTGTAACACAAAATTACGGACTGTGAGGTAATTTTAACCAAATTAGAAATGCCATTCCTGTAAAACAGGACCCGTATGTCTGATTGAAAATTGATAAAAAAAATTTCAATGCAGTGGCCTCTAAAACAACCTTTAGACCATCAAAGTGACACTGAAATTCAGTGAGAGCCACACTAATAAAATTCTCTCGGATGCCTCAGCAGCTCTTTACAGCAGAGTGAGACAGCTTTCAGCACAGGTTTTACAGACTGATATTCCTGAAGCTGGCGATTTTTATATACACTGACCCGACACATCAGCAAACGGACACATCACGCTGACCTTAAATGTGGATGTTTGACAGTAAAGATGCGGCAACGGACCTATCCAGGATGCCAGTAAACCCACACTGTAGGACTGAGCTGAACACACATTTTATGCCTGGTATTTTACAGCACAACAAGAGCAACATACAAGCAAAATGCTTCTGCAGTGTGTCTTTGGCTTTTTTTCACTGTAGTCGTTGACGTGAGATCTGCTGTTGTACAAGCTGCGGCGAAGAGCAGGGACACTTTATGAATGTATGTAGGCCCGACGTTCCCCGCGCCGCTTGTGTGGATGTTTGTGCATGTTTGCATGCATGAATGAGCGCTGGGTAAGCAGCATGCAGTGTGTTAATGTGAGGTTGTATGTGAGGGATTAGGCTGCAGAACCAGTACAGTAAACCTCCAGGCCCTCTAACGGGACACAGATGCTTACACGCCGATCGGCCTGGTTATATTTCCACATCTGGAATGCATATGAAATGGAGGTGAAGTGCTTTCACCCTTTTCACCGCAGAGGTACAACACTTATCTTCACAAAACACACTCGTCTGCCCACGTGTTTGGAATGCTAACTCGAGCTACGGCGTCTTTTTTTTCCCCCGGACGAATAAAGGCGAGTTAAGACTTTCAACGGCGAGGCCCTACGGAGACGACAACGGCACCCGAGCATGCACGAGGCAAAGTGTGACACACAAAAACACACACACATCACTGCCATCAAGGCCTGTGGTCTATTTAAGATGGCTGAAAAACCAATTTAATGAAACCAAAGTCAATGGCTGTGCTGCTTTATTGCTCTACTTTCCCTTTTGTTATTCTCGGCAGGAGAGAGAAAGAGCATTATCTTAAGAGGCAAAAACAAAACAAAGCCAAATCCCGAGCTTGGTTAGCTGACAACACTAATACCACCCTATAAAGCTCAGCAAGAGAGAAAGAGAAAGAGCGAAGGAAGGAGGGAGGGGAAAAGAGAGATATGGAGAGAGGCTGGGAGGGAGGGAAAAAACATCCAGACCTTTGAACGCGGGCCATCCATCTTTTGCAGAAAGAGCCAAGGCGCTCAGCAGAAACGCCCAATTCCTTAAAGGACTTAAAGGACATGTCAAATAAAACGCCAGAACCGGAGAAGGAGTCAACGAGCCAAACCAGTGCTAACAGTCCTTGGGGCAACAACCGCTCCTCGCTAAGCTGTCCGATAAATCGCGGGGGCCTCAGCGCTGAGGGAGCCCCCAAGGGTGGCGGCTGATGGGGGAAAGAAGGGAGGAAGGGAGGGAAGGGCAGCGGCGATGGCGAGGAGTTACTGCCCCTATCACTGGTTGATGTTTAGGCACATAGACGGCAAGGCGACTGTATCGGACGAGCCTCGGCGGTCGCTGGGTTCAGACTGCAGCACATCATCCCTTCGCCCTCTGACACACACACACACGGAGCCGATGTGTGCGTGAAAGCAAAAGAGCAGAAAGAGAAAGAATAGCTGGAGACAATCCCTCATTGTTGGCTGTTTATGTGAGGCCAGTGGGGATTGAACGAGTCCACGGGGGAGACGATACAATAGCCGGTGTCAGAGGAGCGCCTCCCTCATCGAGGACACTGTCCACCCTGTGCTCCCTCCACCATTCACTCCGCCCGCTAAGACAATGAATAGCCTCACACTTGCAGCCATAAGGCGTACGAACGCTTACAGAACTGTCTTGTGTAGATTGCATGCTCCGTCTTTTCCCGAGGTGGTTGGAAGTAGGTGACTCTACTCACTACAAAGGAATGAGCGCCTCTTCCATCGCCCCTGTGGCCAAGACTGACAAGGTGTTATTGCAAGCAGACAGAGCTTTCGCGTGTGTGTATGTGTGTGTGTAGATGTTTGCGCGAGTGTGTAAAGCTCAGCAGGAGAGTGTCCTGGGGCTCGGATTAAGTCGTTGAGTGGATCCACTCCTGCCATGGCCTCTCCATCTCCCTCCCTCTTTCCCTCTTCTTCCTCTTCTTTTCTCTCTCTCCCTCTCAATTTGAGCCAATTGTTTGCCTTAATGGCTTAACTATTGCTTCCATCACTCCAGTCTCCCTGCAGCACAGGGCCGTGACTGAGGGCTGATCTACACTGAGCGTATGTGTGTGTGTGTATGTGTGTGCGTGTATGCTCAGCCAGACTGCAAAAAAGTGTCTGGATAGGTCTTTGAAGCAGCTGCTGAGGGCTGTTATTCCCTCACCTCACACTCACATTAGACAGCAGGCTCGTTCATCCAAACTACAGCTGCACGATATTGACCATAAAACCTTATGACGGTTATTTATTTATTCATTCATCATCTTCATTTTGCATTCACGGCTCTTCAGACCTCCCTCTCCATTAAAGGAAGCGTTCAACATCTTGGCAAATACGCTAATTGGCTTTCTTTCCAGCAGTGAGATGAGAAGGTCAGTACTGTATCAATCTCATGTCTGACAGGATGTGATTAGCCTAGCTTAGCATAAAGGCTGGAGGACTGGGGAAACACGTAGAAAGTCTCGGTCCAAAGTAGAAAATACGTCGTATTTATATGATGTATCTTGTTTGTTTAACCCATACATTAGGGGTGGCTCAGTAAATAGAGCGGGTCGGTTGGTGGTTTGATCCCCACCTCCTCCTGTCCACATGTCGAAGTGTCCTTATGGGCAAGACACTAAACCCCAGATTGACCAGCCCCCTACACGGTAGCTCGCTGCCATCGGTGTGTAGGTGTGTGCGTGACTGGGTGAATAAGCAGCAAAAACCTTGTAAAGCGCTTTGAATAAAAGCGCTATATAAATGTAGCCTTTACCATTTACATTTCTTGACAAACACTTCATCCATATGCCTGGCAACCTCCTCATTCTTCCAGAGGTTGAATGTTCTGGATACTGGGCCTGGCTGCTGTTCACCTGATTACATGCACATTGCATTAACCGAGTTAATTTAAATTAAAGTTAAGTTAAATCCACGTATGCATACAATCACATCACATCTCTGCTTTCTGCCCTCACTTTGGAACCATGATTTTTGGACTGACAGTGTCAGACTTTGTATTGAGAAAGCACAGTTTTTCCTTACGGTGCAGAAGTGTCTGGATTTTACAAATAGTCAAAAGTTCAGCTGTGGAAACAACTAAACTTAGTGTCAATTTTAGTTTAACTCTGGCCTGAACTAAGTTATTTTGAATGCAAGGACGCAATGCTAAGTTTTCATCCTCAACAGTAGTTTCCCTGTCTGAAATCTTTGTCGCGCTCATGCGCACATGTATAAAAGCTGATAAGAAACCCTGTTATGTGTATACAATGCTAAGAAAGCAGCTTTCTCCGGGAGAAATCGAACTTCGAAATCGAAGATGGTAAAAAGCACCGTAGAGCTGAGGCGAACTGCAGTCGGGTGATATAAACTCACTGATGGTGTGTCAGTCAATCAGTCAGTAAGGGACTGTCACTGCCCTGGGCTGCATTGCTGCAGTGGCCCAACAATAAAAATCAAACTATATATGGTGGATATTACAGGTAGAGAGATTAAGGAAAATAAGCTCCGCCTCCACAGATGAAGAGCTAACAGGGACAGCGATGAGCTACCTGTTTGCCTTGTTCACAGCTAGAGTCCAACAGGCAGCCAGATAGGAATGTGCAACAAAAAGACAGTGGGAGAGAGACAGAGAGGACGAGCGAGGTAGGTGAGAGTGGGAATAAAAGAGAGGGAGAGAGTGGAGGAGATGGATGCAGATGAGCCAGGTCTAGGAGTAAGCACAGCTTAGAGCTCAGCATGAGCTCTTTCAGAAACCAGGCACACGTACACACATGCATACACACATATCACACATGCATACACACACGGGCTACAGTTCAGGCTGGCTGCGTTGATCCCCCTGCTGTTTTTCCCTTCTGTTTCTGCTCTAAAACACACATCCTCTCTGACTCCCTTAACCCCTCAATTGCAGCGCACACACACACACACGCCACAAAACAACACTCACACACACTTCAGTGGGTTCGTGGAAGGGCCGAGCTGTCGCACACTTCTTCTCATTGGCAGCGTGTTTGCAGGATGTGTAACGGTCCCACAGGGGAACTAATCTTGTTGACAAGCAGAGTGAGAAACATCAGTTCCCCCCCGAGGGAGCGGGGCGACCAAGGTCAGCTAAACACACACACACACACACCTAGACACATGCAACGACATGTTAACAACACACACACATACAGACCTGGACGGTCACATGTTCGCACACGTACACACCTTGACAGATTCTTACACAACTTTCACACAGACACAACTAGACACAAAATGTGGAAGATGCTGACACAGAAGCACAGACATCTGGACACACACACACACACACACACACACAGAAGGGCTGAGCAATAATTCAGTATCACTTTCAGAGGAAATGTATCATGACGATATAATCATATCATGTCATTGACTACAAAATGTCTGTATTAATGATAAAACTAACAAAAAGATCAGAGATTATCAAAGATATCAGAGTTTTGTGAAATGCATCTAAGGGGTCGCAAGATAATTACTGGGGTTCAAATTTAGAAAAAAAACTGTTCATTTTGTTTGTTTTGGTCTCTCCTATGAAAATACTGGATAGTTTTACCTCTTCAGGCCACTAAAAATGATGAAAATCATACAATCTAAGAAGGGGAAATCACTCTGCAATGTATCAGTGAAAGGACTCCCCCAGGGTATATATTGTTTAGTATTTAGGGGTCACTTGCAAAAACTGTTGGAAACCGCTGACAGATATCCATAAACACCTCAACGTAGACACGTACACACCTAGCCCCCGTTAGACTGGCGAAGGTCTCTTCATTGTCTGTTATGTCCATAAAAATAGTTGTTTTTGTCGATAACACAATATGTCTGGCATTCAACAGGTTTAAGGCAAAGGCAAAAAAAGTTACTTCCATAGGCACATTTTAAAAAGCACTGTGAACATCACAGCTCGTGAACTGGGGGCGAACAGAAACGTTCTATCTAAAAAAAATCGCAGCACATTAGCGAGTCATTTAAAGGCCCTTATTTTCTCAATTAGCGTCTTCTTTGAGTGATGGGATCCCACATAAACACGACATTTTCTGACAAAGTCAGAACAGTTTCAGCAATTCCCACATTATTCAACTTTTTTTTCAGCGCTCAGAAAAAGGCGATGTCACGTTCCTCCGCGCACCAATCAGGATTTAGCAACATAGGAATTAGAATCTGACGGCTGCTGGTGGGTGGTCTGATCAAACTATTACCCACACAGTCCTGATTAGTTGAGTTTTTGAATGTTAAATAATACCTACATTTTTTTTTTTTTTACTTTGATTGTTGCTTATTTAGTCATGAATATTTAATGCTGCAGAGGAATCCCGTGAAGCCAAGTTTTCAGGGGCTTTAAATGGCCTCTTCTCCTCAGCTTGGTAAACACAACCCCACTCGAAGGCACAAGACAGTCCCAAGTGGGGCTTGTACACACCTAAACAAACTAACGCGCAACACCTGTGTGCACACGGGCACGAAAGCCACAAGCAGAGACACTCACGTCTGGAGAAAAACACACACACACAATTCATTTCATAGTCCTGAATATTTTCTGCGGCTGTATCGAACTGTAAACAAGATTAGCAACTTCACCACAACACACCATAAGAGGCGTGCTTTTTTTTCCCTGAATCCCACTCTGTAACTGATTTTGTCATCGGCGGTGCGAGGCGGATTAGTGACTCAAACTAAATGAGTGGCATACTGTATCGACTGATATATTTGGAACGCTTTTAGTTTTTCTGTAACTGAGTTACAGCGAGGTAAACTGGCTCCCGGGGGCCCTGTTCGAGCCAAACGAGGGAGTGTGATATTGCCTGTGATTCACTTGAACTTTACAATAAGCAATATTCCACCCACCTTGGGTACAGCACTGGGACAACAGCCACTGGTACGTACTGTGTACACCGCGTTTCATACATTCATTATCAACATTTCTCTGCTGCAGGGGAGAAGACAGCTTTGATGGAAGTAGCATCTATGAATAACTGTGACCAGCTGAAAGAACTGGGTCTATGCGAGACTGTATGATTGCCTTTATGTGTGTGTGTGTACGCATTTGTGGTTGCCATGGAGACGTGGCAGTACATGCGACGCAGGGAAACGATCAGATAAATGTCACAGTAGCTAATGAAGCTGCACCGGTGCCCCGACGCTCAGCTAGCTCTGCGCTAACGAGCTACCGTGCGCCGCCGACCGCTAATGAGAGGAGACACACAAGCACCTACACACTCACACGTGCGGTATATATACACACACACAGTATGGAGAAAACACACTGCTGCATGACACACATGGATACGAGTGAAATGGCTCTCATTTTGCTCGTTTCTCATATTTTCCTGCATGTATAAAACTCCAGAGGAGCCCACACCGTTTCCACAGAAATAAAGCTGCCTTGTTAGATACTGCAGGCGCCGGTCTGTGCAGTGCTGGGATCTGTGGTAAATAAAGCTGTCTGGATATGTATACTTGAATTATATTGAAAAATTAATGACAATGTAGAACCTTCCTTAGCAAGAAATTGTCTCCAGGAATGAAAATGCTTAAATTTTGTAAATTCAGTCATTGCAGCAGCTGTTTAAAAGATGGAAGAAAGTTGTCATATTTGACCATATCTCAGTACAGACACGGTTGATAAAGCTACAGAAAAACATAGTAAGTGAACCTTACGTTCAGAATATCTGAGTCAAGAATGAACCTCCACACTCATAATGAACAGCTGTTCTTTTTCTAGGCTTTTGATTTTTATAACAAAAAAATCTAGGACATTTTCAGTGTGTTTTTTTTCAATATAAAAAACAATCAAGCAAACCAGCATTTTAAAATCGCAGTTTAAAGTGGAAACGCTCTGTTATTAGGGTTTTGTTCCTGATAGTTTTGGATTCAGTTCTAGGTTGATAAAACACTGCAATTTGCTACGCTCTGTGGCTAATGACTTTCTTATCAAATCTTTTATTTTTCCTTGCTATTTTTTCTTTATCAGCACGGCGTAAAGCGCAAAACATTCAGGTAGGTTTGTCATTTTTAGCCAGCACTGACCGTCACTTCTACGGGTTCAAAAGACCAACATCTTGAAAAGTGTGATTTTAACCAATTAAACATCAGCTGTAGCTATTTGATGTTAATTCTGCATATAACCTCCCCAAAGGCCAATATAAGACTTGGCCTCAAAGCAATTTTGAATTTTTGCCTTTCCCCCAGAATTTTAGTCACTTACAAACGTTGAAAGCTGAACCTAAATAGATTCAAAAAGATTCTAATTTAATGAGCAGATTCAAAACCATTCAGATTCGATAAAACGATACAGAATCTCAACCGTGTCTGTCGTTTAATCACTTTTTTGTTTTATCAATTCCTTTGAGAGATAATCAGCAGCTCAGTTGTGTTTACCCCTCCATTTTCTCTCCACTGGCTTTCAGCATAACCCAAGCAGCTCTCATCACAAGAGGACCTTGTGGTGAACAGTGTCCTCTCGCAGCAGGAAATACAACAGCATTTGGAATAAAATCCAGGTGCCAATCGCCTTAAACAAATCTGCTCCCTTTGAAAACATTTTTCAGTGAAAAACACTAAACCCGACGAGTAACTGCAAATAACAGACTAACCGAATGACTGTAAATCTATCACAGCTGAGAACTCAAAAGAAGGACTAAACACTTGTGTTGAAAATTGGTAGCTGAATAACTCTATTACATCTCTATTCATGCAGAAGGTTTTTCTTACCTTCAGTTAAAAATGTGTCCCTGTTCATAAACAGCGTGTTTTTGATGAGTCAGGTCCTTTCAAAGCCGGTACAAATCTCACTGCACAGTTTGCTTAGTTACAAGTTATTCTATGTTTGTTTTATTTAAGAAGGGACAATGCACATTAATTAACATGAGCACTTAGGTCCACCATGTAAATGTGCCAGATTTAGCCATACAGGCAAATTTTCATCTGCAGTCCCTGGCAGGCTGATAAAAAACATTAAAAGAAAACACACATAAGCACAGACAAATAGTAAAATAATGACATAACCACTACTCCAGATTATGATGGCATATTTAAGTTGCAAAGAGAAACTTGAACTGCGTCTTAGTCATCGTGCCACCTCCTCCCATACACGCAGCACACTTGCATTTCCACGTACTCCCAAACCCTTGAGAAACAAAAAGGTGAAGAACACTGTCACATGCGGAGGAGGAGATCCACTTAGAGCGAGTCACGCTTAGAGTAGAGCTGAACTCTGAACTGTAGAGGAGTGCTATCTTTAGTTGTGTATTATATAGTGCCGTGCACATGTGAACCCCAAAAGACCTTTCGATCCAAAGAAACACTTGGAATACAGTATATATATTAAAGGGCCATATGTGTTCGTGCAAGCCCTAGTTCCTCAACAACAATTCATGTATACTTTATGTTTTTGCTGAATGCTTTCAACTGCATGCCGTAAAGAAGCCATTGGTTTCCATTCATTTGTGAAGGGTATGAATATCGGTCAATGTTGATGTTCAGTGTGATAGATTATACAGCTCAAGCAAGTTTTAAGAGTCTGCTAAATGAACTCAATAAATCAATTAGCTGCATTAGCTCTTCACTACTTTCTAACATGTTATAGACCAAACAGTTTATTGACTAATCAAAGTAGTCAGCAGCTGAATCGATAAATAATCCTCAGCGGTAGCCCTAATCTGGAAACCATTACAAAATGAATGGAAATCAATGGCTGCTGGGAACAGTGGAAAAAAAACCCATCCCACAGTTTAAAGGTCAGTTTATTTATTCAAAACATAAACAACATGTTTTCCACATACTACACTACACCTTGCACTCTGGTCTATGTATTTACTCTTCAAATGAACTTTTATTGGGGGTTAAACTGAAGCTAGACAACATGAAATGTTTTTCTGCCACCTTCCATAAATGAATAAATGTACAAATTTGATCTGGCCACCAAATATCAATAGGTCTGTATCTGTTGGGAGCATGGATGCGCACAACAAACATTGTGTTTTTACAACTAGGGGATAAGGAGATTTTCTCATTGGAAAATCCAATAGCGGGCTTAATGGTGGCGCTGTAGGAAAGGTCATGAGGTCACCAGAATCAATAGCGTTATTTCTCTTGGGGGTGTGAATGAGCAAAGCAAATTTCATGCACATCTGGTCACCGAGTTTTTAACCTTGCAAACGTACAGATGGAGGTGATCCCATGATGTCTGCTAAAGATAAAAATAAAAATATTCCCTCATGGGGATAATTCTTATCAAACATTGTGGCCTTCATGTTTTCCTGTTTTGTGGCCTGAAAAAACAGTATTTTGGAAAACCTGCTTTAGTTTGTACCACTTCTTCCTACTTCTACCTCGACAGTGCAGTTCCTAGAATTATCTCCCTAAAGTGATGCTTTCCAGCTCACGTCAGCCCGACCTGGAGTTTCTGTGTGTGTGTGTGTGCGCACGTGATAGAGGGAAGGAAGGGGAAAGGAATTAGAGCATCTTAAAGCCTCAACACCAGATTGGTCAAATCCAGGCAGCAGCAGCAGCAAAATTCCACCCTAATCTTTAGCACACTTCCTCTCTTCTTCACCCCCTGCCTCCTCCCCGTATCTTGTTGCTATGGGAACAGCAGTGTCGGAGGGGCATGGGGTGAGGGGTAGCTGGGGGTACTGGGTGTTGGGTTGGCGGGTGTCTTTTTGCATGACAGTGCACACACACTCTCACCCTGTTAGATTTTGTCACCTGTTTT
>NTHP01000020.1:1267711-1280304 GCA_003416845.1 Oplegnathus fasciatus
TCTCTTGCTGGAAAAAGCCTTCAGCTCCCTGTCTCCCCTCCTTCATCACCTCCCGTTTCTCTCACTCAATCTCTCATGTTTGTGGGCTTAATGAGAAACAGCTTGTTTGTGGTGTGAGTCTGCGTGCGTGGCCGTGCGTCCGTGTGCGACCGTGTGATGAAATGGCAACGGCTCTGATTGTCTGGCATCGCGCTGCGGCTGCATTCTGCCAAAAGTCATCATCTGACTCGCCGACGGGGATGATGGCCCATTTGACTAATGCTTCTCCACAAAACGGGCCAACAATGCCGATCCAACTAACAGAAGAAAGAGCGGATGGGGGGGGGGGATCATATCAGATTGGTACCGCTTCAATTCAACCGACCCAGATTTGGGACGCCAGTCAAAAGAAGTCACCAGGGCCTTTAGAGCATCCTTTGACTGTGTGTGTTTTACAGTAAATCCTCAATATTGTGTACCTGTACAACATGTAACACCTCCGCCGCTGTGCCCTGCTTCAACAATAAATCCCCCCAGTGTGTTCAGCACATCGGTCGTGACACCTCTAAAGGGGACGACTGAGCAGAAACCACAGGGTAGAGACAGAAAATGGCGTAATAAGGGCAGCGGAGAGAGACAAAGAGAAACAAAGAGAGAGAGAGAGAGAGGGGAGAGAAATGGCAGCCAGTTGTCAGCGACAAAACACCACTGATTTAACAACACGAGGTGCATTTGTTGAACTGGCTTCAGCACAATTACGTCCCATTGTGAGTAAACCTCTGCGCCATTTGCGGCACAAAGGTTACAAAAGCCTGGATATCACCTCTATTAGCATTTGGCGAGGCTGCTGTTTTCATATACGACGCCAATAAAACCCAGAAAACACACGTGTGTTGTCAAAATTATCCGTGCGTCTGCTCTCAGAGGGCGCTCAGTGGGTTCCTGTGGTGAGGACAGGCAGGAACCGCCTCTGACACTTTAATAAACCACCATTACCGCTCTTCACACACACACAACCTCAGAGGGGATGGAGTGCTAGCTGTGGTGGTACGAGTAGAGGGGGAAGCGAAGAGGTGAAGTTGAACACGGTGGAGACAGACAGCCGGGGGAAACCTACTTATTGGCTAGCGTGGGAGGGCAGTGTTTTCACTGTGTTTTAGTGTGTGTCGTTGCACAAGAAAAGAGCCCAGTGGTGAGAAGCTACTTCTCTCTGCGAGGACACATCTGCAAGCTCTTGTTCGTACTGTAATTTCCCTCGTAGATCATTTCATGGTGGTTGCAGCTGAGTGTGTTTGTGTGTTTGACCTCAGGTTCCCTTTAGATACACAGTACAACTAGGGCATTTTGTCCACATGTACAACACATTCTTCAGTGTGGCGTCACACACTCACTCACATACACACACACACAAACAGCACTGAGCGGCCCGGGCTGCTATCCAGCGTTTCCCTGCTGTGATTCATGTGGACGAAGCCACGCTTTGCCAAGTCCATCTACTCCTCTCTTCTCGTTTTTCCCTTCATCCCTTGTTTTCTTTCTTTTCTTGCCACTTTTTTTCGTTTTATAACTCCCTTCACTGTTTCACTTTTGTCCTGGGACGTCTAATATGTTGCAATATCAACACAGACATCAGTGATTTTAATCTAATGGAAATATGACGTGTATAATTTAATTTTCTCCCCCCCAACAAATCCAACACCAATTACCTACCATATTTCAAACTCTTGGGGATTACCAGAGTTTTAGGGCCAAGTCAAGTCTCATGTCTTGCCATAGCAATTGTCAAGTGTCATGCCAAGTCTTAGGTCCTAAATGGCAAGTCAAGCCTCAAGTTTGATCAGAACAAATGTTAAGTCTCAAGTCAGTTAAGACAAGTCCAAGACAAATCTCAGGTGTGTAAAAAAGTGAAAAAGTTCCAAGTCTTCTCAAAGCAAGTCTCAAGTCAGCCGCGAAAGGTCCAAAACACATCCCAAAGACTTGAGCCTCCAATTCAGTCGAGACAAGTCAAAGACAAGTCTCGGGTCTTGTAAAACCAAGTCTCAAATTCAAGTCAGTTGAGATTCATTGAGTACATAATTGCGGTGCGCATGTCAGGTTTTACTTTGACAAATCAGGGATTCATCTACTGCAAAACCCTTTAAAATCTCACTTTGTGTTTCACAGCACAAAGAGGTTGGGGTTAATTTGTTAATTACTCACCAATTAACAATGTTTCCACCTTCGACATCGTGTCATTCATCTATTTAATGCCTCTGTTGTTGTTTATACATCCCTTCCTCCCTTCTTCCTGTCCCTCTCTGCTCGTCTGATTCCTTAAGCGTGCCGTCAGCATTAAGGAGGAAATCACTTGCACACTGCAGCCCTGCGTTTCCAATAGCTTTACCCCATAAAATTACAACAATTCACACTCTGAGCCAAGTTTATAGGGGGGTTGGGAGAGCAGCGGGACATCTTCAATCTTTGGACCTGCCTCCTGGACTGAAAGTGCCTCTAGAAGAGGGGCTGATAATGCCCACCACAGTGTAATTATGCCTATAATGTTGTACAGGAGGAGGGGTGGGGGTGGAGAGGGGGCGGAGCAGAGGGGAGCGGGTGATAGCATTAAGGGATATTAGGGCGGGTGGGGTGTTCATTTTCATTAGGTTTTATGGGTTGGAAAAACATTGTCATGCATACCAATTAGCACTGGAACAGATGGCTCAATATGGTTGTATGTTTCGTCACACACACACACGCACATGAAGAATGTGTGTGCTGAAGGGAGCAGGAGCCTGACAGTAACGATCCAGACGACAGCAGCATCGGGCCGGTCAACGGGAGGAGAGAGTTCAGGCTGACAGCTGTTTTGAGAGAAAGCCGTCCTCTCCCCTTTCCTTCCCTTTTCCCCCTTTCCTTTCTCCTTTCCCATTTCCTTCTTTCCCCCTTTTCCTTTCCTTTCTGCCCTGCATCCCAGGTCAGGACCTCCAGAGCAAAATCAAACCTGGATCAGTCTGTTCAACAGTCTCTCTGAGGAGGGAGCCATATGCTGACACATGCTGATAGAGTGGAGAGAGGCAGAGGGATGGCCTGATTATGCACGTGTGTGTGTCTGTGTGTGTGCGTGCATACGGCCTATAGTCTCAGTGAGATCCCGAACGCAAACACTATCAAATCAACACAAATGTTTGACCGAAATGGGTTTCTGAGGGCTAAAAGTGACACTTTTTAGACTGTATCTAGCCGGCATTTTGGGCTGATATTCAGTATCTTAAAATCTGTTTTTTTCTTTTTCTCTTTTGGTTTTACATCAGCATTTTTCTCAGAACTGCATTCATGAGTAGAAAATCCTCTCAAGAAGCAGTTAGGCCGTCAAGAGACACTCACACTGAGGGAATAATCATAAAATTTTCCACACAATAATGATCCTAATCATTATAATAAAACACTTTTAGTGCATATCTGTGATGCATTCAAACAATATGCTTCATTCCATCAATTCAGCAGTCTTCCCACACACAACCAGCACTGTATTTATCAATTCCACAGTAGTTATGTAACAAAAAAACCTGTATAATACCCATCACATCAGACGAAAGACTCAGTGACAACTCAATATCCAGTCTGTAAAGCTTTTTGTTAGCAAACAGTCGCACACTCACACATCCAGCAGACATGTAGCAAAGCTGTCATTCATTTGGAGCCATGTTTCTGTCCTTATAGCTCTGTTTAGGTTTCTACCAAGTCCTGAGAGGCTCTTGAGCTGTCAAATGCTCCGCTATGCTCACCAGCAAGCGACAGGGTGAACCACACTAATGTCAACGTGCCATAAAACCAAGAAAATAAAGTAAAAGAGGCTACAAAGCTCCATACAAACGCAGAGTCGGATAATAACTCAACAGTAACACCCTTTTTGGTGCCATGAGCAACCACAGAGCCACCTGAGTCAACGCTGATATCAGAAGTATTGATTAATGCAGGTCAAAAGGGTTGGTTCATGCCAAATACAAAAAACATTTACTTTGTGTATCTAGCTTTTATTTTCATTAGCTCTTATTGAAAATGCTTTCTGCAGAAGAAAAAGTCTCCCTGAAAACTGCTCACAGTGAGGTTGCTGGATTATCAGGGACGCTGCTTCTGGAAAGATGCTGTTAAATTTTTTGAAGACAAGTTTTCAATGCTTTGAGCGCAACAAATGAAATTCCTTTCACCTTCTTTGTATTGTGGTGGCAGCTGTAAACTCAGAGACAGATATCTCAAAAGCTGACGAATAAACACGAAACCATGTGCATGGCTAGATATCACTAGAGGTAAGTCAGAAAATATTTTTTCTTGTTTTTGTTTTTTTTTTGTAAATTGAGTGAATCGGCCTTTTAGCACCCACCCACTGGACCCAAACACCGCCACATCAAAAGACCCCTTTGTACGACTTCTCATCTCTTGTCCACAGTCGTCCTCTCACTTCTCACTGGCTTTAGAGCTCAGCTTTACGTCTGGAGAAGCAGGGCGGGTACAGGTGCGCCTCCCCGCTCCGGAGACTTTATACTAGCAAACACTTTAGCTGTGGCGTTAGCCACGGCTCAGTGAGTCTGAATGGGGACGTGCTAACAGGCTAGCGCTGCAGTCCCAGAGCCCATTGATCTGTGCTGCTCACTAATAACAGACAGCAGAGACTCCCTGGCTCTCTGGGGCCATTAGGATGCATGAGTGGGAACCGTGCTAAATGGGACAATACACAGAGGTGTGTACAAGGGTAAATACACTCCAGTTTATATGGAGAGGCAGATACACTGCAGGTAAGCTCGACTAACACGTAATTCCTTTGGCTAACCTTGGAATTGCATTACTCTGCGTGTTTGTCTTTGCATGTGCATGTGTGTGTGTTGTGATATAGGGATTAAGCGCAGTGTTACAGCATGACTGAGGTTTCTATATTTAGGGTCATGCTGTTACATTTCCAAGCCATTATCTAGACCTGTGGGGACAAGCAGGGATTTCAGTGCGGCAGAAAACACACACACACAGACATGCACGCACACATGAATACACAATGCACTGTGGTGTATTTCGGTGCACAGGCAGACCTACATTCAATGTCCTATCTCCTGAACAGTAAGAGGAGAGAAATGGAGAGGCCTGTCCGCTCTCCATCCCTCTAAATGTTTAATGAACCATCTCTCTCTGTCTCCCTCCCTCCCTCCCGCTACAGTCTCTCTAGCTCTCTCGCCCTCTCTTACCCTGCTGCTCAGCCCTCACCCATCATCTCACTTCATCCTTGTTTGTCTGTCTGTCTCTTCCTGCGGGCCAACACACACACACACCACATATTGGTTCAAGATGAGGTTTGAATGCTGACGAGGAAGAAGAGGAAGAGGAGGAGGAAGGCTCATCTGCATCCTATTTCCCTTCATGACTCAACCTCCCTCTGGCCTGGATCCAGCCTTGCCAAATATATCATTTGTTCTCACTCAACTTTTCACTTGATGTTTGAAATTTTGCAATTTGTGGGGCCCGGCAGCGCTTTCCTCTGATGGGACAGTTTGGGGTTGACATTCTGAGTGAATGCTAGCGTGTGTGTGTGTGTGTGTTTCCATGTTAACCACATGAGGAAAGCGTGCAACGGCGCTGATCCAGCTCCTAAGTGCTTCTAATGTAACTGGCAAATATTTTTGGCATGAGGGAAAGATGTGAAAATGCTGCGGTGCTATTTGTGAACTCCATAGTCACAGCTGTTATTATTTAGACAACAAGATTTGGCTGTGCAGGATAAATGCTGCTCTGTTTTATTAGGCCTAATCTACTGCACTCTTCTTTATCTCTTAATTCTGAAGAAGCTGTCTTTATCTTTTTACCTGTTGTGAATAAGCTGCTTTAACCTGTTAAACAGCTCTGGCAAATCTGTTTTTGTCGGTTAATCCAGTCTGAAATGGCTGTTTACAGGTTAAACTTTTAATCTTCATCTGCTGATGGCTAAATTGGAAAATCCGTCACACTTCAGCGAGCACACGTTGGTCAAATCAAGAGATTGGCTCCAGGTGGAGCTGAAGACTTCACTTGTCACATAAATCGTGACGTGAGACTTGACTTGAACTTGACTGCTCTGAGACCTGGCTCACTTGAGATTTGACTCGCTAAAAGACCTGAATGCAAAAGTCTCAAGTTTTAGATGGTAAAATACCAGAGCAATAAAGAATAAGTACAGTTAAGACAGCAAGACAGCGGCCTTGCATGGCAACACAGCTTGCATGTTTAATTATAAATTCACTGTATAGAAAACACCAATAACACACAGCTATACGTGGAAAACGTTCAAATGCTGTGTCATTTTAAAGGTCAGTAATCAGAGACCAATTGATACATCTGAGAAGCATTTTTGCTGAAGACTTGTGACTTGAGCTGAACTTGTCCTCAAGAACTTGAGACTCGACTTAGACTTGAGATTTGTTGTGGACCTGTCGCAACTGATTTGGGATTTGTTTTGAAAAGATGAGACTTTCGATGAGACTTGACTTGAACTTGTTTTAACAAGACTTGAGCTTCGTTTTGCACTTCCGACCTGTTTTGAGAGGACTTGGGACTTGACTAGGACCAGGCTCCACTGACTCGAGACTTGACTTGTACTTGCCATAAAAGACTTTGGCTGGATTCATGAAAAAACAAGTCCTCACAGGAGACAAAGGGAGTCACTGTGTATAAGTAGCAGTTGTATATTACAGGTCAAAACAAACTGGTACTTTCTTTCTGAACAAGAAACTACTGGGAGCAAAAAGACAGTTATTTTCTTTCAGTTATTTTGTTTTGCCTGGCCCCTCTGAAGAAGATTTAAAATGCGTAAAACCTTGCACTCCGCTGTGAAAATATACACATAATACACTAGACAAACGACACTGCACAGTTGTGCTTGCGAGTGTGTGTTTCCGCGCTTGTGTGCGTGCGGATGTGAGTGTGGGTGTAAGCAAGCGAGCGTACTTCTACTCCCAGCCCCAGGACTTCAAATTATCCCGAGGCTCCTCCAAAACACACTTCAGAATTTTTGTCTGCTTTCCAAACTCATTACTTTAGTAGGGCAAATCAAACAGGGCGCATTAAACGGAACTCAAACGTGAAGAGAGTGGAGTGCAGGGGAGAAGAAGAGTGTGTGTACGAGTGTGTGTGCGTGTGCCAGAGAGAAAGCGAGTGTGCCTGCGTGTTAATTAGAAGGATCCTGCTCTAATTAATGGCCTATGAATAGCCATGCTGGGTGAGGAGTCAAGGTTAGACACCTGTGTGGCCATATTGATGCCAAAGCAAACTTCTTCTCAGGGTCTATCAAATTACACACATTTAATGTAAATACAATATTGGCAGCCTCATCTGCTGCTGAGCCAAGAGAGGAAGCGAAGTGTGTGTGTGTGTGTGTGTGTGTGTGTTAAAGAGACAGTGTGTGTATCCAACATGGATGATGTCAGAGCAATTAGAGAACACATGAATCATCACTGGGGAGGTAATGACCTCGGAGCACCACAGAGGAGAGTCAATTACTCCATCATACCGGAACCTGGCAGTATTACACATTATTTATTACTCATTTCAGAAGTGATATTATGACTTTGCCGTGCTCCGTGGTAACATTAATTTGTTATAATCCTCGAATTACTATTTTGTTGCACCCTTTCATATTTGCAAATTGAATTCTCGCTTAAGCCAGGAGCACGTCTGAAGCACTTTTTTAGGCCCAACTGACTGTGAAAACACTCACAAATTTAATAAGTGACGTTCAGCGGTTACAGCGATTTACATTCAGGTTTCCGCTGTTAACTGGATCAGACTACAGGATCACATTTTGTCCCAGTTCTGCTCGTGAAAAGGACACGTTTGAAAAGTAGCGATGGCTTCATCTGCTCTGGGGCTCCATCCAGAAGCGAGAGATTTCAGTCATAAACAAGCTGACATGTACCATATGTCTTGTTTTTTGCAGATGAGTGCAAAGTCTTGACAATCAGCCACCATGACCACATCGAGGTATGCCCCTCCATTAGGGTCAGTTTGCATTATATCTTTGACCAGTGTACTTTATTTTGCCATGATGTGCTGTGATTGACTTTTGGTCAACCCCAGCGTCCCTGTGAAGTTTCTTTGTGGAAACAGGGACATTCAACTGTTGCATTCACCTGGGGATCGCATTGTTAAAAGCACAGTAACAGCCATGATTGAAAACACTTATCTGGAAAGCAGACAGACTGCATGAATCACTGTTTTTCCTTTTTAAGAAGCAAATAAAACACAGAGCCACTGTCCTGACAGTGTTGAAGTTTTGGCGCCGTCACACGTGGAAGCACTGCTCGGAGTCAAAACAAAGAACGTATCTTGCGGTTGCATTGGATTATGGTCTTTTGAGGCTAATGATGGAGGGCAAATTGGAATTTCAGCTTCTGCTATGATGGATTTCCCCCTTTGTGATTACTGAAAGTTGGAAAGCCGAATGTTTCCTGTTAATGTTTTACACACACTTTAAAGACTGTCACTTCCTGGAAAATACAGTATTCTCAGGTGCTGCAAATTCATTCAAACCTTTTCGTGGTATTTGAGCAAAGCTGTCTTTTTGCTCCTTATATGAAATCAAACTGCCTCCTCCCTTCAATTCATATCCAAAAAGTTGGATCTAGTGGTTTCCGGAGAAATGTCTACGTTACAGTTTGATACCATTTTTTGCGGTGCCTCTGGGTCTCCATTGGAAACTGTTGCAACTGCTGTGAATCCAATCCAATGACAGCTGCCTTCCTCCATGAAAGAACGTTTTTTTTTCAAAGCTTTCAGAGGATTTGATACTCAAAAGACAAATTGTATTCCTTTAAGAATGTAAGGAAGCCTTCTTACCTGGCCTTTAAAGCCACATTACGTCTAAATACCAAGGCACTTAATCTGCATTTCGGGTGATGAGGTCTTTAGGTTGAATACGGGGGACAAACCAAGGGTGGAGGGAACATATGCTGTAGTAGGGGAGAACCGTGGGTCTACATTTTCCACTTCCTGCACGAGCGTAAGAATTTCAGCATCGACACGTGTACGGCCGTCTCCCTTTTTCAGTGTGTGTGTGTTTGAACAAAGAGAGCATTCCCTCGCCAACAGATCAATACCCCGGATCCATTCTGGTTTGTTAAGAGTAATAGGCATGGATTTGAAGAGAGGGGAGGGAGGCTAACGGGCGCTGATTTAGCCAGGCTACACCGGACCCATTTACTTCTCAGCTACAGCTAACAGGGTTTCTCCTGCCTCCAAAACACTTTGTACTGCCATCACAGCGCTGTATACGGCAGAAGAAAAATTACCCCCATTATGTAATCTCTATAATGATTCCTATTGAGGAAGCAGAGGCTACAACGGCGGTACAGTAAATTACACTAAACACCATTACTCTTGACAGCTCCTTTTGAGTGTGTGTGTGTGTGTGCATGTGTTAGGTGAGTGAATGATTGAGTGTGTGTGCATGAGTGCGTGAGTGCCGCTCTCACGGTGAAATTAAACTGGGGCTCAGGTGAGAAACAGAGCAATGCTTCAGCACAGAGAGAGGAGGAAGAAGAAGAAAGGAGAAGAAGAAGAAAAGGTGGCGATGAGGAGTTAAACGCCCAAAGGACTTTGCAGATGATGTAGAATAAGCCTGTCTGGGTTAAAGAGGAAACAGAGGGGGAAGAAGGGTGGAGGAAAAGAGGGAGATAGAAAAAGGCGAAGGGGAACAGAGGGAGCTGACAGGGAGATTGAGAGATGGGGAGATTGATGGCATGTAATGATGAAACGGATGGAGGACGAGACAAGAGAGACATGCACGTCAGAGGCCATTACTCATCTGCAGCGCACACTCGCACACACACAAACACGGCAAACGCCACCCAAGGGTGCCGCAGGAATTGTCTACCACCCGCCTCTCTCCATTTCTCTCACCTTCGTTCTTTTTCTCTCCGTCGCCCTGTTCATCCCACCCTCCGTCTGTGCCTCCATCTTTTGCTTTCCTCCTCTTGCACTTCAGCCTCTCTCTGGAGCCTCATATCACTCATATCAAATCATATTCGTCAAGAAACTGTGAAACCTGTTTATACCATTTACATTTCAAGTGGAGCAGCAATGGAGCAGATATTACAGGTTGATAAATTATCAGACGTAGTGCATTGATTTTAGATAAAACTTTGTTCCTGAATGCTTCCCTAAAAGGTTTGTTTATGGCGTTTTATAGGCAGTAGTGGAAAGTACATTTACACTACTTTACTTTACAATTTATGATTTATACTTGTACCCCACTACACGTCAGAGGGAAATATTGTACTTAACTTCACTATATTTCTTTAGTTACTAGTTAATTTGATTTTACATATAAAACATATGATAAACTTGATGCATTATTACAGACTAAAGTCAGGTTGGAGTTGTAACTTAAAGTTGTGACTTGTCCTGCAACAAAACTAACAAAGGAGCCCTTAAAGTCCCGAAGAATTATTATTTTTTACCTTGCTGCACAGGATAATAACTTCAAAAATCAACTTTCGGGACCTTGGGGGCTCCATGGCTTAACACCCTGAGAGTACTCATTCTGCTTAAAGAGTACTTTTATTTTTGATACTTTGCTTGTAATATGTACTTTTACTCAAGTGGACTCTGCAGGACTTTTACAGTACTTGTAACCAAGCAAACCTTGAGTCTAACAGGCAAAGAAATTGGCGTGTAGGCTGTTGAAGGAGCTCAGTCTAAAGCAGCTGCTCTGTGTGGTGTGCTGAGCTGTGGTGTACTTGAATGACTTATAATTCAAGATACTGTGTATTAATGAAAATGTGTCAGTTATAATATAGCGTATTGAAAAACAGCTATATACAAAAAGCAGGAACTACAAGCACAAGACTAAAGAAAATGTTTGAAAAATCTGATTTGCTTAGATTTCTGGTGCCTAAAAACATATTCTGCAACTTTGGTTTGATCTATACTCCCCTTTAGGATGAAGTGAGAACTCAAGTTTGGACTCCATATGCTAAAATATGAATAAAAGTCCCACAGCTTGACCCCTTGACTCACCACTGTCGTGGATTACGTGATTAAACCATGTGAGACAGAGAAAATCCCTGTCTACATCTGGGTTGTATGTGTATGTGTGTGTTTTAGAGTTTTGGTTTCACAGAGCAACATTTTTCATAATGAGCACCCGGGGGACTTGTTGCAGTGCACTCTCATCTCAAAAAGGTCTGCGCAGACTTCTGGGATACCTCCGACGCTCCCCAGAGCCCCGAGACAGACTAAACGGCCATTTCCATAACAGCATACTCACAACCAGCACCATCGGTTCTGTCTCACGGGCTTTTCGTTCACATGAAGGACGGGACTCTGTGTTAACACCAAGCGCAGAAAACTAAAGACTAGTGCAAGAGGTGTGTAAATATTTTCATGTCAAGGACCTCCAATTAGAAAGACATCAGGCCACCAGGCCCCATGTGATTAAGCTTCACCCCAGAGAAAACACAGGAAGACTTTTTGTTGATTTATATTGCTGCTGGCAAAATAATGCCAAACGAAAACACCATGTATGAAATGTATATTTTGTTGCAATCATATTTAAATCTTCTATCTAAAATCTGAACACCAATGCCGACTTAGCTGCAAATCATTTAAGGTCACTTATCAGGTAGATTTATAGCTGCTTAAAGTTCTACTTTTCTCCCTTTTGAGCTAATGCTAGTGGACAGCTATCACTCGACACAGTGCGTGCTTGCCTCTGAGTGTTGTTCACCCCTGTCCACATACTTAGGGACTCGGAAATGGCGTTCACTTTGAGCCACTAGCCTGCACAACACTTTTGGGATGAACTGGAGCGCCTTATCGCCTGATGTAAGTTGGTGATACGGGAGCGAAATGGGAGCAAGTCCCTGCAGCCAGGCTCCAAAAAAACTTTTTAAAATAGTGGAGGCTGTTATGGCGGCGGATTAATGGTCTCGGTTATGGTTTTGGAATTAGATGTTCAATAATCACGTATGGGCGTTAAGTGCAGGTGTCCACATACTTAATAAATACATTCGAGCAACAGAGCCAGTGATCCGCCAGTAACGAGAATGAAAATGAAATTGTTCTTATAACTGCAGGCAGCTCTCCTTTAAAGCAACTTATTTGAAAACCACTGAACTGGTGTAATATAATTCAGGTATGTCTCTGTAAGTTAAGTTAGACTGGTATACAATAATACAAAACCAAAAGTGGACACTGTGCTGCTGTGTAAATGCCTCCTTTCTGCTGCTGTGGACTTGTGTAGGCCGTTTAAAGCGAGCCCGCTCTCGACTAAGCTGCATTCACTAAACATCTGCTTAACATCCCGCACACACGCCGCTTAATACAATGAGCCGATATGCCGAACGGCGGAGTGTGTGTGCCGTCCTCTCTCCCCGTGGAGGCTTCAAATGCATCACGCCTAATCAGAGAGGGAGGCTCAGCTCATACCGCCGGCTAGTGCTGCATGCTAATCCTCTGCAGATGAAGACGCTAAGCTAAGCGCAGGCTGACAGCCATGCGGTGGGAACGGCAAAGGAGGCTAATGCTAACTGCAGTGTCACCGCTCCTTCCTGTCTTCATTTCACACAAACACACACCCCTCAAAGCTCTATGCACTTGGGTGTTTGTTGTAAAAAAAA
>NTHP01000020.1:1280324-1307920 GCA_003416845.1 Oplegnathus fasciatus
GACTTAGTGTGTGTGTGTGTGTGTGTGTGTGTGTGTGTGTAGAAAGGCTAGCCAACGACAGCTGCATTAAAAGCCTTCAACGTCAGTCTGGCCAGCTGAGATTTGATTTGGCTGTGAGCATCTGTGTGTGTTTCCGTGTGTGTACGCCTGCGGGTGTGTGCGCGCGTGTTCATGAAGGAATTTGACAATAATACTAACAAGCGCCCAGAGCCAGGCAAATGTGGGATGCTCTGAGCATAAAGTTAACTTACACAAACACATAGAGTTCAGCGGGTCGCTGCGATTGTTGTTGTTGTTTACCGGCGGAGGTGAGACGGAGCCGTGGCCTTCTCATTAAAACAAAAACCTCTGGAACTTTTCTCATTAGTGTGCGTCTCTTCAGTGCATGTCTGCGGTGCGTTTGGCGCGCTAACCGCTCACACCGAGGAATGATTTGTGAGTGGTTTGGGCCCAGGGCTCGGTTTAAACACACTTGTGAGTAGGCAAAACACAGCCATCCATCCATCAGCGTGCAAGTGTGTCAGAACATCTGTGTGCCTGGCTAAAGATTTTGAGAGGAAACCCACCCTCCTCGGAGGGATCATTGTGGTGACGCACACACCCGTGGACACACACGCTAACTGGCTATAGTTGTGTGAAAGCACCCCAGAGAACCACAAAAGGCTATAATGTCTGCCGGTCAGAAAAGCACTTACAAAGAGCTGCCTGCCAATCTCAGCCAACCACAGCCGCCATAATGCCCACCGCTGTGCCCACTCACCGTCAATCACATTTCACCACCACACCCACTGCCTGACAACCTGCAAAACGTCTTGGAGCACCCAGCCAGCACGCCTAATTACAACCACCGCTGCCAACTGCACAACACTAACCCTCCGCCGACCGAAACCACAACTCGACATAATGTAAACGCTGCCGCCAGCTCTCCACATCCAAAGAAATATACAGCTATGCCCGGGACAAAAACCCCTCCTCGCCTCGCGCTGGCTTCCAGCTTCCCCTCTGACACGTTACACCCCATTAACGAGGTGTCACCACTAATATTTAGGACGTTAATTTGTGCCGCTCCTGAAGCCGCTTTGATCCAAACAGAGTGTGACAACTTTAATGACTAAACAAAACAGAGGACAAACAAACCTAAAGACCTGCTGCTAAATCATGGCGGGGTGGTCTGCGGGGAGACAGCTTTTGAAGTGGGGGAAAACAACCAAAGGAAGCTTTTTATGTGGCCGCGCCATCATTACGCCGGGCGAGGTGAGGCAGAGGCCTAATTAGGGCCGGGATTGATTGAAGTGTGTTCTTCTACATTCGGACTTACACAGGCAGTGAAAGGAGAGAAAGATGAGGAAAGAAGGGGCTTTTTTGGGGTTTTGGGTTGAGACGTTTTCAAGTTTAACTTACTCTGGTGTTGGTAACCTCACACAAATTCTACCTAGAGAATGTGATTAATCAAAATTTAGGAGCAAAATCCCAACTGTGTCGTGATAATGTGAATGACAGCTTGTCCTAAGAAATCTGGACTCAAAAATGTATGTAGTTAGTTTTCTTCAAGGCATTGCGGATTGGCCAGGTCGGTAAGAATAAAACATGCTCCTCAACATCATCCTGACAGGATTTCAGGGTGAAATCAGCTCAAATGGTTGCCAACAGTTACCTTCAGCTGGCATTTATAGCTGACAACGCTCTGTCTTGCAGCTGCAGGATTACAATTAGCATTAGCTTAGTGGTTAGAGGAATCAATGAACTTGTCAATGGAGGTTCTGACGAGACGGATAGGTCGGGGTTAACTTGGAGTATTTAAAGAAAGTGAGATATTCATGGATACGCGCACCTACAAAAGAAGAGAATGTCATTGTGTTCTTTTTAAAATGCAGAACATCTGTGGCATACCCCCCTCTCTTTTGCAGGCAGACAGCAAACGCAGCGCCTCATCCTCTCTTCCCCCCTCCCACCATCTCTCTCTCTCATTTCCTTCCATCTTCCAAAACAGGTTATTCTTGAGAACCGGGGCTCCTGTCAGCTCCCACCAGCTCTTGCCTCTAAATGACAGAGGTAACCCTCTTATATGAGCAGCCACTGCTAAAAGCATGTCATTTTCTCCTGCTAATGTCAAGTGGGAACAGATCAGAACAGGCAGGGGGAGTTAATAACACCGCGTTCTCCACTCTCACGGATCCCTTGGGTGCTCCTGCTTACGTGAACTCAAACTTCCTGCGTGACCTTCGCCACTGCGAATAGCGAGCAATCACCTGGGGTGACCTGTTCTCCAGCTTTGTCTGAATCTCAGTCTCCTAAAAAGCCATGACTCATGATAAGGGGGTGGGATGGGGGTGGAGGGACTGACATTTTTCCTTTGCAGCGCTTCCTCTCACCTTGGTCTGAAATCATCTCATCTGTCATCGTACCCTGTCTTTGTTTTTTCCACATTTGATCCACAGCCGTTACATATCTTCCTTACGCAAAATCCACTGCTCTGTGTAATTATCCTGTAGATATATGAGCCATACACAGCTACTTATTTCACAAGGCCAAACCACACACATTGAGTGACTTTTCCTATTGATCTATACATTAGTGGGTTGTTGAACAACCTGGAAAGAAATTGTGACAGTTTGATTGGCCTATTCAGAAGGGTTTCACCGCAATCACAACTAATCTCCAAGCTCACTGACTCCATGGGCTGATTAGAAACAAGGTGAAGCAAATGTACCAGTTGAAAAAGGTACACAAGTCGCAGTTTTTGTAAGCTGATATATGAATTCAGTGCTGCTAACAATTTCACATTTAATGGTGAAGTAAAACAACAATAAAATCAGATTAACAAGTTAGTAGCCTCAGTGGATAAACAGATAACAGTAGAAGACAAAAAAACTATTATTTTTTATATTCCAACCTAACCTGTTCACAAATACCGTCTATCAGAAGAGGAGCTTTATGTTGCCGGAAAGATTGATTTAGTAAAGCAGAACACACACAGCAGCATTCTTTAAAAGAAGTCAATGAGCAGCCAACAACATTTCATGCCAAGAATGCCAGTGTTAACAGCTAAAAAACACATATGTGGTTTCAAGGTTTGTAAAACTGAAGTTATGCCGTGAATGTAGTCTTAGTCTACAATCTGTAGTCCACATTCTGTAGCCCACACGATTCTCCTTTTAGCTCAGTCTCGTTTTAATTCTGAAACCAACACAGCTTATTGAATTTTGATTACTATCTCACACACTGTGATGATTAGGACAGATTGGCATCCACTATCAGAATGATCCATTTTTTAATAACAAATTACTGATCACAGCAAATTTAATGTCAGAGAAATTGACTTGTAAATTGACATCTACCTCAAACACACTGCTGCTACAGCCTGTCCTGCTGTAACTCCCTGTACAGCCAAGAAGACGGCAACGTTTTTGTACTTTTATTTTATAATGAAGTTTAAGTGTTCAGATTTCATATTTATTTTTTATAAAATTATAGTATTTTCTTTAACTTTTCCTGTTTTCATATCATAGATAAAAACATAAAATTCTACTTTTACCTTTTAGGGGTAGAGAAACATACAATTTGTGATGATACACATCAAACGAGAGAAATAACCCCAGCTTCCCACAGTGCATCGCTGGGCTGCCTCTAAAAGAGGCTGGGGCCGATTCATCCATAACCAACTGAGCCATCAGTGGGAGAAACAGCGTCTCTCTGTATTCCACTCATGCCCCCCTCCTCTCCACTGCAGAGGCTAGAGGTCCACACACACTGTGGCTCCACTCATTACCTTGCCGCTTGGATGCCAGACCCCCATTCACCCCGCTCACACGCACACACACACACACAGACACCCACACACTGCGAGCCCCCTGATTAATCATCTCTTTTTAACCCCTCCCTCTCCGCAGAGCCTCACACCCACCTCCTCGCAAGATGCAACACGCTGGGTGAACGAAACGTGATCCTGATTTTGATTGGTACCTTCCCGGCTAGATGCTGTAGCGGGGCAGCTCACATTATTTGACCTCACCTGGCTGGTTCACAATAGAGCACGACGGATGTGGGCTTTGGACGGCTTTATTACTAACATGTATTTGTGGAAATCGATCAAAATGTGATTAGAGTCAACTAACAGCACATTGTGGGGTTTCCTCAGTGAGAAAACAGTAAATATGAAGTCAATCAAACTCATATCAGAGGTGGACAATAATAAAAGGGCCAATATCAGCCCTGTATATAAATAATTTCTATCGTTTGAGCAGCTCACAAAGAATATTAGACCCCCTGCTCCTAAGCACAGCAGCAGAATAGAGCGCTGTGACACCTAACCATGATTTACGTTTCCACTATTTTATCCTATTTGAGGAAGGCTGGAGGTTGCACACATTCATTATTTCACAAAACAAACTTACATTTGTCACCGGCGTGAAAACACGGTAATGCACAGTAACAAATCTGTATGCTGCTGATGTACAATTCTTCGTTTCTTTTTTCTTAAAGCTGCCGGATGAGTGCAGTTACCTGCAACGGCCTGCATGTGAACATGGTCGGAGGTCAAATAAAGCGACGTGAAAATTCACTTCACATTGCGCCTGAATGCACCATAACACAGTCCAGTGATCACTCCAGTGATTTTGGACAGTAAATTCAATATCTACAATCACACTCGACTGTCTCCCTAAGCTGCAAATCCGAGGCGTCAAGATTTGAATTAATGTGATATGTGATGTGACACTTTTTTTGGAGGCCATTGCACTGATATTAAATTAGTGACTGAATACCTGAGCTCAAAGAAATTTTGCTTCAGGTATCCCGTCGAAATGAGTTTTATTTGAATGTATGACTTCCAGCTGTGAATGAGAAAATGTCCTCATATCCGGGCAAAATCACCCCGGCTGCTGTCACAGTGTCCTGGGAGTCGTTCCATTATTCACTGTCTACAGAGCAGCTCCAGGATTTCGCTCTAGATAAAATCATCTCCGCACTCTGTCTCTCTGCTGGTTTGTTTATGTTCAAATACACGCATTAAATCTGAACTGCACAGACCCATATAACACACATTCCTTATATTCACTCTTTAAGGTGGATTTTCCTTTCTAAGTTGTGCCGAAACACTGAGCGAATTGACAGAAAATGAATCAACAATTTTGATAATTAATGAACCTTTTTAAGTCATTTGTGAAGCAAAAATGAAAAGCTGTCAGTGGTTACAGCTGCTTAAATGTGATAATTTGCTGCTTTTCTATGTTTTGCAGTATATCAATATTAAGGTAATATTTTGGGGGTTTGGGCTCTGAGTAGTTGTGACAAGCAATTTTCAGTGTGTTATAGGTTAAATGATGGATCGGATATCTGATTGCACTCCTATAACACCGCTGGACTCACCATGTTCAGTTAAAAGAAAGGAGAAGAAGAAGAGATACCGTCTTTTTTATTCCGCGCATTCTTCTTTCTTGTCAAAACACTGCCGTCTACGTTACCCACAATGCGAGAGATTCAGGTGTGTGTTGCGGAGGTTCAGGTGTGTTATGCTAGTGGCGGCTAATGAAGCCTCATGTCGCTAGCCTCAAGCAGAGACGAGGAGCGGACTGCAGAGGTCTCGTGAGCCCACAGATCTTTTTCAATTTGTAGTCTTCGGCCCCAACCGAAAAGGGGCACTGGTATTAGATCAGGTAATCGTTGCTGCGCTAGGTTCAGGCATCGGAATCAGTATCTGCAGAGAAACAGTGGGATCTGTGCATTCCTATTAATCAATAAAGAAATAATCATTAGTGTCAGCCCTACGTTTAATCCAAATTTCAGAGCTTTAATCTGAATTTCGGCACATAAAAAATTTAGTTGAGCTCAGGTGAGTCAACACTGTCTCCTTGGCCTGTCTGGGCTCCACATCCCTCCGTTTGCATCCACTCATCCCTGTCTTCACTCTTTAGTCTCTTGTCCTCTCCTGTTTCACTCTGCCCCACTCTCCTCTCCATCTTGCTGAGACCATTAGGCTTAGCTGGGCCGGCAAGCCCGGGTTAAATACACATAACCTCACGCTGCTCCGACGGGGAAGGGGGGGGAAGAGGCATCCCAGAAACGCTCACAAACACACGCTTGCTCGAACACACATACATACACTAGCAGGAACACACAGAGGTCCTCGCTGCAGCTTTAAGAGCAGTGATTGCTGTAATAGCCCTATAGAGGACAGAAAAAAAAGACAACAAAGAGGGAATGAAAGGATTGAGAGGAGAAAGAGTTGATGGATGGGTCTGCTTTCCAGGTCACTTAGGGGGCTCCTCCCCCCGTGTCAGACTCTCTCCCCAGGGTCGCTATTACTGGGCACACACACACACACACACACACACACACACCAACACACGCATAAAGACACCAGCATATCGCCGAGTACAAGAACAGAGGCAGGTCGCACCACAATGGGCAACATCGATTTTACAATATAAACTAATGAAGCAGACCAAACTCAATACATAGAACACACACAAACACGTACACAGGGGAAGCATGTGCACACACACACACACACACACCTTGTAAACACATACCAACACTGTCCCTTTGTTCCTTCTCAACACACATAGTGTAATTGCTGATGTGAAGATAAGTGTGTACATTACTGAAACACAAACCAATTATACTCGCATTGCAGCTATTCTCTGGCTCACAAACAAACATGGCTGCGCACACAAACATGCTAAAATACACACACACACACACACACAACTACCAGGCCTTGTCTGAGAGAGTGTGTGTGTTCCCTTGAGGCAGTGTCTCTCCTCTCTCCTCCTCCTCCTCCTCTCTCTATTTCCTTGGTGACAGCTGTCATCCTGTCAGGCCTATGGCAGCCCATTCTGCTCACTGACACACACACACACACACACACACACACACCACACACACACACACACCAACTCTCAAACTTAACAGCCCCTGCAGATCCAGCTCCGTATCTCCCAAACCACTAGTCTGCTCAACCAGACCATCCCCGGGAACACAGAAACGCTGAACTCGACTCTGAGTGCTGACTAGCAGAAGTTACTCTTCTGTAGCTTCTCTTAAGAGACGGAAACGACACCTGACGGGAACAAAAAGGACATTTTGTGATATTCACTTGTTTGCTGTCACACACACACACACACACAGTCAGACGGATCAGTATCAGTTTCATCTGTGTGTGTCCAGTACAGAGAAAGATCCAGGATGTGATTAGCTTAGCTTAGCACAAAGACTGGAAGCAGGGGGAAACTGCTAGGCTCCATTAAAGTCAAAAAAATACTTCTTCCGACAACTTTGTGTGTTTGTTTTAAATTCATATGGCAAATGCGTAAGGCCAATTTACACATCCAGCATATGGAACAAAACAAAATATTGACATTATTATTATATAATTTGGAGTTGTGTTTCTGTATGAATATAAGTGCAATACTTAATCTTTTTTTTAGCTCTGTTTTGGTCTTTGGCTTTGGTCTGCTACCTGTTTACCTGCTACCTTCATCTAGAAACAAGGTTGATGAAAGAGGTTGACTATAAAAAAATAAAAATATTGATTATTGCAGCTTTAAAGGGACTGTGTTTACTCCCCATTTTTATCTCAACTTTCTAAAATGAAGATTTCCTTTCTTGTCAGCAGGGGCCCCTGTTTGCTGTCAACGTATTAAGCGTCTTCTTGCAGCAACAAACACAACAGCCTTTTTTTGCGTAGTTGATTTGCGTCTTTGGTATTTCCCATTATAATCGAATCACTTCTCATATGACAATTAAATCCGATTTCATGCAAGTGCAGGACATGCCAAAACCTGCTTTGTCATCACCATCTTGAGTTTCAGCTCAGAGAGTTTTAATGTTGCACGCAGGCCTTCGTGCTGCAACCCGACCAGAATAACCTTCCATCTCAGACGCTGTTTACTTGTTATTTTCTCAGATATCTTTGGCAAGGACATAACGCTAAAATATTGGCTATTGGCAGCTTCAATCCAAAATTATCTGTGTTGGCCTTTAACAGCACATATTGGTGCGATCCTAGTCTGCAATTCTACACCAGGCCGACACAAACCTGCTGCTGAGACACATTCCAGTCATGTACACATCTACTGCAGCATGCCAAACACATCACTCTGACTACCCACAGTACACTGACCCAGTGCTGTATTACTGCATTTAAAATCTGATTTTACTGCCAAATTTACTGTTTTAGATCCATATCACTCTGCTGAATCTGGCCAGTAACAGATCTTAATTTTACAACTCCGAGGGGACCTTTTGCAGTCGGTGGTATTTAGTTCTTTCATAAAATAACTGATTAATTGATTGATTGAGTTGATAGACATACTTGATAGACATATTGTCAATAATCAAGTAAATTCATGTAATTATAATTTGAATATTTGTGAGTTTTAGACAAAAACAACTAACTTGAGGAACTCACATTAGCCTTTGGGGAGCTTGTGACAAGCCTTTCTCTCATTATTCTTTGATGTTTTAAAGATTAAACATTTAATCAATAAATCATTAACAAATTCATTTATAATGAAAATAATCATCAATTTCAGCCCTAGTAGTATTATTTCTTTTCCTGTTCAGTCCACCCACTAATAATCTGTAATAGATGTGACACAAACTGCATTTTTCAAGCTACACAAAGTGTAAGTGAGCAGACTGTAGATTTAACCTCAGTCATTGTATATGTGCGTATTTATTCAATTTGCCACCAAGAAGAGAAAACAAGAAATGAGTCACACCTTCAGCAGCTCTGTTTCCTGTACTTGACGAAGGATCTTTATGTATAAGGTGCAGTATATGACTTAAAACAGAAAGACACACATGTAATAAACAAACACAGATGCCCATATAAGCAAACTCACACATACACACACAGCCTGAGACTGTTTGGCAAATGGCATCCGGTCGGAAAATGTAATTGCTTGAACTTTAGAGAAGCGACTGCAGCTTCTGAAATACCCACGGGAGCCATCAGACCAGTGTTTTACAGCACACACACACACACACACACACACACATACAGTACACACAAAACCACGAACCTCCCTGTCAGCAAGTGCAGTACTTTAAGTAGTAATAACTGCTCTAGCTGTTAGGGTGAAGAGAGAGAGGAAGGAGGGAGGAGAGAGTCTGGAGAGGAGACTAACGCAAGAGGAAAGAGGAAGAACAAGCAGCGCTTTAATCTCCATCAGTCTGAATTTTATTCTTCCCGAGCTGGGCAGCACAGCTTCGAGAAAATGGGTTGTGAGTGTCGATAAGGAATACTTCACCCAAAAATCTGTCTTTTGAGCATCATATAATCACTCCCTGTTAGTCTGGGCACTTCACCAATTTTACACATGAAGTTCAGTTTACGCGTCATGAGGAATACTACTCAGCCTGCTGTAGTTTGAAAGACACTGGCGTGGAGGGCCTAAAAGAGGATGCTATTACGTTGCGTTATGGGAAATGTAGGCTCCAGTGGTTCTGGAGCTTGATCCATACTGGGGATATTATTTGTCTCTTGTGAGTACCCCAACTTTATAGAAGTGCAGCACTAAATCACTGGGGTACCCCTTTAACCCAGCCCGGGTCAGGGTCAGTTATTCAGGGTTGAGGCTGATCCTTTCGGATGGAGGCTGATGATGTTCAGTATGTTTCAGAATAATTGTTGCTCTGCAGCTAATAAACAGCTAAATTTGTCGCGTCTGTGCTGTGCTATCGCCTCCTCATAGCTCCGAAGCCCCGCTGGAAGCAGCATTATTAGCAATTTATTTGCAAAACAATGATTGTTTTGAACATACTGAACATATGGCTCAACAATGGAGAGGTGGATTGTGCTGCAGGAGTGGTTTGGGAACTGTGTTTTGATATATTGTGACAAGCTTTCTGGCCATGACTCTGGGTCACCTTTTGAATCCATTGTAACTGCTGTGAATCCAAGCTGACTGCACCTGCTGCCCTCCACAAAGGAGCAAGCTACGGTGAGTATTTGATACCTAGAGAATAGATCTTCAGTGGAGTTTTCCTTTAAATGGTGCTTCACAGGCAATTATACTGAAAATTACAAAATAAAATGCAAAATACATCCATGAACTTTTATTTTGGCACTGATTAGCAGTACAAATATTGATTATTGTTCGCTTCAATCCAAAATGATCATCCTCAGAAATCCACAGCAACCCTAATAACTGACCGTATCACACATCTGGATTAAAACACACTAATCTGTAAATCCCGTCAGAACACGCAGTAACACACCCTCCCGGACAGATTAATCCCTCGTCTACTCTGCTGGTGTTTCTAGGAACATGCGGACTGCTTGAACCACGGGGATACTGTTGTGTTTCCATGCTTGTAAGTGTTTAAGTGCGAGCATCTGTGTGTGTGTTTGTGTGTAAGCCTCGGGCTGTCCCCTCAGCACTGCGTCTGTATCGACCTGCAGTGGAAAACAGGCCTGTACTTGGCCATGTAGGCCAGGGAGTCGATAGGGACATCAGAATGAGGGCAGCCGTCCAAAACGGCATCACAATGTGCCCAGAGGCCGTGCACTCACACACAAACACACACACACACACACACTGTATATATACAAAGGCTTGGCCATTTTTCAAATAGCCTTGGATTTATGGTTTATAAATCCCCCAGATGGTGATTCATGTGTAATCTGTCTGTAATGGTTACTTGATAAACTCAGTTTCAGACCTTTTTGGGCTGTTTTTCTGTTGTATTAATAGACACTACCACCACTGGATCATTATCATTTAAAAATATATTGCACATGTAATTGTGTATAATTGCATTAGTGGATTGTTGAGATATTTCCATATAAACAAACAAGGCTGGATTACCAACAAACTGCCAGTGGAACCAAGAACTCCAGGGGCCCTGAAAGCTTCAGGTTTACTGTTGGTCAAATGGCTTTGGCTAATTTGACTGAAAATGTGTTTGGGAATATGCATCAGTACAGCACAATATGAAATCAGAAGATAAGTGCCTTAAGGTACTTTATTTCTTTATTATTCATTATTTTTCATTTTTTAAGTGTTGTGTGTTTAATCAAATTACCACGCAGCCAACCTGGGCCTTGGTGTTACATATGGGGGCCCAGGAGCTGCACCCGGTCCCCCAGCAAACTGAAGGTAACTTGGGGTTACTACTGGGAATATCTGTATTTTCTCTTATTCTTACATTCTTCTTGCAGATTCCTGCACATCTTGCTCCTTGATATATAAGCTGTGAGCAAAGCTCCTTCTAGTTTTTTGGGAAGAATGCGTGTGTTGTTATTTTATGAAGTCTTTGGTTCCTGGGTGTTTGGGATAGATCAACTGAAAAAAAAGAAAACAATGTAAATGTTTTTTGTTGAAATATTGACTTTCTTTCTAACAGATCAATATGAATCTTCAGTGTGAGATGTTCCCCTTTAATAAAACATTTCAAAAGCAGAATAATTGTCATCCTCAAATTATTGAGACTAATAAGTGTACATGTTGAGAATGGTCACAATATTTGGCAAATTACCTGTTATTATCACCTCAGCTCCGTTTGCTGAAGCTTTCATCCAGAGCTTTCCACTATAGTAGGTTCTGACATTTTTAGCCTGGGTGGCCCAGGAGGGGAGTCAAACCCTCCACTCAGCTACAGGACCACAGCGTTGCTGCCTCCATATCAGCAATTCCACTGACAGATTACTCCGTCAAACTGCGGCAATAATATGTGAAAACAAAAACGATGTCTCTGGGTTTAGTTGAAAAATAGGTTTGGCGCTCTTATCAGGCAGCAGCGTTGATAACTGGGAGCAAGTCGCCGGATAAGTTGGGTTTAAATCATTGTGCCTGGCAGAGAAAAAAAAGAAGACCTTTGTTGTAAAATGAGATATTTGAGATATTTTTTGCTGTGCTCGTGTGAAAACGGTACCTCCAAAGTATACCTTCAAAATGTCAAGAGACAAATAAAACGGCACTGTTTCTGGCGAGATGACCAAGTATTTTTTTTTATTCTCTCCAATAAGCTTTTAAAAGGCCTCTTAAGTTTAAGAGGCGCAGAACTTTCTGAGCATGAAACACTTCAATTTAACTTAAAAAATTAAATCACCACCTAACAGCAATTGGAAACACCAACTCTAGGCTCATTTCGGAAGAAAAACAAACTCCTTTTTAAAGCCAAATACGAACATTTTGGACTTGCAATCATCTTTATTTGAGCAAATAAATAAAACACATGAAGTGGCGATGCCTCATAGCCTCACTGGCTTGGCACTTGAACTGAACTAAGCTAGCTAAGGTGCTAATTCATGTATCACTGGATGACATCTTGGTGCCGCCGCTGTCTGCCCTACCTTTGAACCACACATCAGATGACTGTTTTCAATTATACAAATTAGGCTGACTTAAGGGGGGCCTTGATCACACACACATCCAAACATGCAGAGAGATCACACAAGCTAAGCATCCCGAGTGGGAAATGGTCTGGGACATTGTAAAATAGATCTGTGCTGAGGGAAATGAGCCAAACAGTCGAGATTGCCGCTATGCTCCTTTAAGGTTCTTTCCCGCTTGTGTTAATGTCTTTCCAGTGGTGCCTTCGGTTTTTCCCTCTGCCAAAGCCATCAAGCCCGCTTGATCAGCAGCAGCTTGGAGGAATGAAGCCATGTTAGCCCCAGCATCCTCCTCCCTCCCTCCTTCACTTCCTAAAGGGGTTGAGAGGCCATTCTCCTCTCCCCTGCCTTGTGGCGGGTTATTATGGAGTATAGCAAGGCACTGTTGGGCACGCATAGATGAGCAGCTACGCTCATAGGCATGCTCAGTGCACACATCCGTGCACACACAAGCATTACAACATCTATCTGAGGGAAGCTAAAGCCCTAAAATGCACCAGATGTTTGTGTTTCATCTACAGGAATGGCTTCTCCCTCGTTTTTTTTTCATCCTCTTTTTCCCTCTTGCTGCTGAAAAGGCTTAGGCCAACGGGAATCAATGGCTCAAAAGACACCTCATATTTCGGCTTCTCAGTGGCAAATTACAGTGCCCTCGCCTAAGCGGCGGCATTTGAAGGAGGAGAATCACTCTGTTTTCTCACTTCTTTGAAAAGGGACTTGGCTGTTCAGGGGAGTGAGAAGCTGATGTTGGTTTTAGCAGGCCATTATCGTCATGTGATGCTCCGACCTCAAATGCTGCATTGTGCGAAACGGCTGATATGGCCACCTATGCCAATTCACCGGGGGCACCGAACTGCACAGACACATACTGAGCACAGACACTCACACACACAATGCGCGCACACACACACACCATGTGAAAGTGTTTGTGCTGAAACTCGCACAAACACTTTCACAAAGAGAAATGACAAATTGCTGAACTCGATCCTCCAGCGCAGTTTAGCCATGCCAGTTCTGAATACATGAGAGCAAAAAAAGGTAAATAGAGGAAACAGTATTGGTTTCTGCATGCCCTACTGACGTATTACGGCTGCCTGTTTACTCAAACCTTCATCTAAACATGGGAGATGCACTACAGTACAATCTCCCTGAGGTGAATACAAGGGAAGGGAGTAGCTGTTGTTAAAAAAACCCACACTTTTCAATGCTCTTTCTGCCCCACACTCCTACACAATACCCTCAGGCAGCACGGGTGGTCTCATTACATACAGTATCTCCTCCACGCCCACACACACTTTACTCTCCCACTCAGCCCCCACTATCACCTGTCATGTGACATACACCAGGCATATAGGGTACATACATATGTCCATATGATACCAACTCAGCATGTTACATGTCAGTGAACATGCAAGGCATGCAGGCCCTGAAAGTGGCTTCTAACACAGTCCATATCAGTCCACCAGTAATGAGCTAACAGACAGAGGTAAAGAGACATTTTATTAAAAGACATTTCCCTAAAATGTCCATACATTTGTCTTTGATTTGAGAACATGAATTTGTCATGAGATCAGATTTTCCACATCTTTTCCAAACCTGCATAAACAAAATTCTAGGACAAATAGCTAATTCAGTGGCGCCTGCAAGGTTTCAAGGTATTTCTTTTTTAATTTTCTATGATAATCTGCACTGATTAATAACTTCTGGGCATTAATTATTAATTTGTGCTACTAAAATTCCAGAATTATTTTTTATCTCAAATGGCTAAATTCTTTTGCACAAATAAATATTTTTGTCTTACTTTACTTACTTTAGCAATGGTAACTGAAGTAAACAGTTGTTGCTGCTACTCCAGTCAGTTATGGTGGGGAATGTTAGCGGCGTGCTACAGCTGTTTTTTGGTATAGAGGTGCCTACAAATACTGTATTCATTCATTCATGCTGTGTTTTACTGCCCTCTCTGGTTGAACGTTTCAAGTCTGTTGCACCTTTGACCACACCCAACAGTGATGTAACAGTGTACTGACACACCCTGGAGTACACTTCCACATCACTGCAGCAACGTGAGAAGTTAAACCGCTGGAGTTCAGAAAAAAACAAGGTTTTCAGCGGCTGCTAAGTTGCTCTTTAAGGCCACAAAGTGTCGGACTTAGAACCTTCCAACTTTGGTGCCCCCTAGTGGTACTGTGAAAAAAACCAACACTGACAACATTGCATGACCCTCAAACTCCCACCTGCTGGGCTCTGCACAGTCTTTTGAATATTACAGATATTTTTGCCATGAAATTGGCCAATTTGAAAGATATTGGATATCAGCACAAAATATCAGCAGTCAGCAGCTTCAATTTGAAATGCTTGGCATCGGTTTCTGCCTTTAAAAGTCCATTGAACCCTACGGCAGTAGAAGGTAAATGGGCAGGGGGGAAGGGGAGTGAAGAGGAGAGAGGAGGGAGATGAGCCCAATTGGATTTCAGCAGGATGTAGGAGTGGAAGCACGGGCTGAAGGATGGAAGGAATTCTGCGGTATAAAAGGGAGGATAAATTAAAAAGTGGAAATGTGGGCTGAATGGATGGATTGGATGAAGGGCAGATAGATGACGGTTTAAATGGATGATTGGTGGCATGGGCACCGAGAGTGAGAGTGTGTGTGTGTGCACTCTCCAGAGGTGCAGATTAGATCACTGTTATGACTGCACAAGCCCTCAGGACACAGCAGATAAACATCAACAGATAACCTACACATTTATTCCCACCTCTGCACCATCCTCACTTCCTGCTTCTATTTCCTCCCTCTCTACTCTCTTCTGATGCGGACTTCCTCTACTACCATCCATTCACCATCACCAACTCTTTCCTTTTTTTACTCCATCCCTCTTTCTTTTCCTTCCCTCTCTAACTACATCTAAGAGTCCCGGGGCGGTGCACTAGATCACGCTTCTCAATAAACCCGTCAAGCTTTCCTCTGCACCTCCCCACCCCATCTCCCCTTAGCTTTCCGAAACACAATAACAGCAACTCTGAACGCCCCTCCCAACAATACTCCCATCGATCACTTCGCTATCTAGAACACACACATCTATCACTACCACAGGCTTGGCGCCCACTGAAGGCCCTATTGCTCTGCTCTATATAGCTTTGCACATGTTTTCATGTTGTGGACCCCAAATCGATGAACAGTTTGATAATGTCTGGCCCAGGAAACATCATGAACCGAGCATATTTACTGCTCTTGATTTAGCTCAGTTGTCTTTGCCTGTACATGATGATATCATACCATAGAAGAAAACCTATTAGAACAATTTCTAGGGAATAAACGAAGTTTTTCTTACATATTAAGGAATAGTATATAGACTCCAAAGTCATGCTTGTTGCGTACTTCAGCAGTTGGCTTTACACTTAGCGGACAGAGTGCTGCTAAGGTGAGACTGATTCCTAAACCAAACTGGACCAAGTCCACACCTACAAAATATATGAAAATCTGGAAGTCATATATGGGCCGGCTCATATTTGGTCCTCCGTGCCAAAACACAACCAAGCGTGCCAACACTCGGTCCACAGATTGTAGGCCAGATGTTAACATTTTACCATATGGGGCAAAGGCACACCAGCAACACTGTACCAAAGATGGAAGACTTAACTTTTGGTGAATAAGTAGAGGTTTACAATATATTGCGTGCAGAGTCAAAAAAATGTAAATTGAGAATATTTCAGGTGAGCAACTGCAAATTCATCCACTGTTATTGGCTGTAAACCATCACCCATCACTTAAACAGGTGAAGTAGCACCTGGAATTTTATACCAGCTTCTCATGATGTAATATCATGGAATTTCTTTTTCTACATAAAACGTATAGACTTTGGATGTATAGTATTTAAGATTACATTTGATTTAGCTTGAGAGCTGGTGCAACTTCCCATTTGATGTAATTCATACAACCTACTACTACCCTTGTTAGCAAGCAACACCGATTTGAGAGTCTATGTTGACATTATTTGACCAAAGTGCTAATCTCCCAAAACTGTATTTTGCTTTAAAACTCCTGGGATCTGTTTTGTGAGAAGAGAGGAAAAAGGAAAGGCAAGTATTGTGGGTCTAGTGAGAGGAGAGAAAAAAATACCTGTAACAGAGAGATTGTGCAGAGTTGGACTCCACGGGGGAGAAAGAGGCAGGTCGGGCAAAGACGAGCAGCAGCTCTCTGACATCCTGTTTGTGCCCCCCGCCCTCCCCTTTGCATTACAATTCATTCTCTGTGCGATTCAAGGTTAGACCTGACAGCTCTGCAGCTGTGTATGGATATGTGTGTTTTTGTGTATGTGTGCTCACGTGTATGTTTTGCAGCGCCCATATAAAACAGATGGGGAAGATGGAAATGAAGAGAGTCAGACTGAGAAGAGAAGGGACTAGACAGAGAGATTTATGGGTAGGAAGTACAGCCTGTGCTCTGTCGATGAGGTTGGGCGGCACCCTACGGTCTGGGTGGAAGACTCAGATTAATCCCTCATGCATGGCTGGAGGTTTGATTCCTAGTTAGATTCCATTATAAGGTCAGGCCAGGAGGTTTTCAGAGGCTAATGGGATGTTGTAATAGTCATTTTTATGTCTTTCACTTGAATATTTCATCACCAAGAGAAAGAAGTAATTAATATTTGTGCCAGATTTTTTTCTTTTGACACAATTTAAAAGCAGAATCTAGACTTTTTGACCTTAAAAGATAAACAAAATGACACATTCTTGAATGGGCGAGCAGCTCCTTCTACACAGACTGAGACATGGTTTCGCTTTTTTGTGATATAGCTCATTAAAAATTTGATTTATATAAAGAGGCCAATACAGGTGGTGTTTATTGGCCAATTCTATCAGCCATAAATATAGTCTGTCCACTTATGCTACAAGTTTATACTCTTTTAAAGGTTAGACAAGGAAGAAATGGCACATTAATGGACAGCTTGATCCCATCAAAAATCTTTTTCTCTCCCATACACATCATAGAGATAACCATCCAGGCCCAAGAGCTTGCAGGTTTCCATTTCAAACACTACACCAGCTGATTGAAGTTACCCCCTGCTCCTCCTGCCAGCATTTGAAGACACGTTAAGAAATAATCATCTTTCATGAGAATTACAGTTTTGCCACCATCTCACTGATACCACACACGACAACGATTCAACCTGCCATCCAGCCAGCCTTGAAAAACGATCACATTTGCTGCTCTAAATTCTCAATGTCTGATATGTCGTTCCTGGGAAACGTCCTGTTGTACACAGGAAGTGATACGATTCACCATTGTGACTTGTTTTGAATAAAACAGAAGCAGAACTGAATCGTACGTGAGCTGACACAGGAATGAGTGCTGACTAGTTGAACTTAATCAACTATAAATCCAAGAAAAAAGACGTCACGGTGCTGGTCACGCTGATTGTTTGACAACTGAAAGATGCCACAGAAAATAACCAATTAGCACCAAACAGAATCAGACAATAAGGACACAGAGGACTATCTCTTTAAAAAGCAAAAACAGCTGCTGAAGTGTCTGGAATGAAAACCAGGGTATGATTTGTACTGCAGAAGCTGCTCTGCACGCTGATAGCAGGTGGCACTGACCTTTCTGTGACCTTTGACTACCATGTGAGCGGAGCCTTGAAGTTTCTATGCTGTCTAATGTCACCGGGGCCGGCTCTCACGTGGTCCAACAGTTGCACTCATGCAAGCTAACCAGCCCAACGACTAGTGTTCAAACGGCCGGGGTGCGCATTCTGCATAAGAGAGAAGTTTGAAGGCCAGAGGTGATTAGTAGCTTCTCTCTCAAGAGATCTTGAGAGAGAGGATCAAACTGTGCCTACTTTTTCAGCTCTGCAAACCTGGCAAATCGCTGCAAAAGATAGCCGTGATCGTTGGGTTGTTGGTTTCAGAAAATCACTCAGTCCACCCCAGTTTCGATGTTGGAAAATGTGATGGGAGGTTTCCGACACTGTTTGATGATCTGATAAGTGCTTAGTACTAAGTACTACGCCCATATAACCACTTGGACTTAATTAAACCAGTAAGAGAATAGTCTTAAAAATAGGACAGCAAACAACACCTCATTAAAGAGGAACTGTTGCTCTCTTACATATATTACCACATAATCTAACGTACATCAAAGAATAACATCAAAGAAAGAAGATAAAAATCATTATTAATAGTTTGACAATTAATTGTCTATCTTTCTGTTTAAAATCAAACTTTATTTATGGCGGGAAATCCTGTTTTCATGGAAAAAGAGTAATATATTTCCAGGAAGTAATCATTTCAAAATCACAGTAAAACCCTCAACCCTGGCGACTCGTGAATAATACCACCAACTAACGCAAGGTAAGTCTATCCCTCTCTGTAATTCTGATGGCTCTTTTAGCTGAACAAGAGCCTCAGTCCACGAATGTTGCTCCTAATCCAAATTCCTCTCCTTCTCCACAATAATGAGCTCCTCTCAGACTCAAGAGTTGACAGAGGTAAAGCATTTAGCACGCTTGAATGGAGAAAGAGGGAGAGAGTGGGAGTGCGGAGAGAAAGAGAGGAAGATACAGGCCAAAGAGGGATAAAGAGAGGGATGGGGGAAGAAGGGGTAGAAAAAAATCTACTGAGACATGCATGAGGTAAGCTCTCCCTCTGGCAAGGCAGAGGAATGCCGCCGCACGGTACAAATGCAATGGCTGACTATTGAGAATGAGAGGAAGAAAGGAGGCAAAGGAAGGAGCGAAAGAGACAGAGAGAGGAAGAGGTGGTGCAGAGGAGAGATATACAGAAACCAAGAGGGGAAGAGAGATCATCATTGTGTTCTCTTAGTCTCTTAGGATTCAGTTATTTTTCTGGCCGTCACTACAGCCCAGGGACATGATGTGAACAACGTGGGGACTGTGTTTGTGTTTGCCTGCGCGCGCGCGCACGTGTGTGTGTGTGTGTGTGTCACGTGGTGTGTATTCTGCGTATTTATGTGGGTGGCAATGTGTGTATGCAGCACTGAAAGCATGTGCATGCTTCATTCGTTTCAAGGCCAAGTGATGAAATACTCCTCTCAGAAAACAGAAGACTCACACAGACTCACACACACAATACAGTCTTACTCACACGTGCAATTGCACACAAAATACTCTCTTTGCACAGCTCAATTCATAACGTAAAGTATGTGTGTGCTGCGTAAACGTGTACTTGACTTGAATAAGGAAACCCAAGAGCTGGAGACTAATGTAATAATGTACCGTACAAACATGAATCAAGGGAGATAGATAGACCTCACCTAACCATTCTTGAGGAGTCAGATCAATTAATCAGTAAAATGGTGTGAAGATGGAAAGTATCAAAGAGGAGAGACAAGGGAGGGATCTTGAAAAAAAAAAAAAAAGTTTTGCAGACCTTGAACACAACATGGCGGACAGAGAGAAAAGAGTGATGAGACAATCACGAGCAGATCATCAGTTCAAGGAGGCTGTGTACACTCACAAACACATGCAGATTAAGCAAGATGCAAGTTACTGCAAGGCACACGACGGCGATGAACGCACCGGCATAGACAAATCGCCAAAAAAGCAGCAGTGTTTGCCCAGATCGACAAATCCCCGGCTACTGTACCTTGACTACAGTGCGTGCTACGAGCGTCAATTGAGATGCGACCGTCTGCAGGTGTGTTGCACTTGAAGGTATGCTCACATTAGGAGGTGGCAGATCAAAATTCCTTCTTGCATGGCTGCGATTATTAGCTAAAGTCCTGTTCCCTCTCCTAGCTACAGTACCTTCTGTCCCACCAGCATCCGTAACTCGCTGAGTTTTCTCAAAAGCTGGTTTTAATTCTGACTTTCTGAAAAGCTTAAACATGTTCCTGGAGTTTTCTGTCCATATTATAAGCTAAACGGTTATCCACCTCCGTACTGAATATTACAATCTGAAGACCTTGTTTTTTTTGTTTTTTTTAACTTGGAAAATGAACAATTATTCTGTTATCCTCCACCACCCACAGTTTTCACAGTGTGCCCCTGGCTGAACCTCAGAGGGCATCTTCTGCTGATACTCTCAGCTAAATGGATAACTGCTACTGGGCAAGTAAAAGTGCACCCTGTCAGCTTAACCAAGAAATAATAGAAAATATTTTGTTAGCATTCAGCAAAAATATCCCTTGAGTTTAAGCCACTGTCAAGGCTAAATGGGAGCCATAGATGAATGCAACAAACTGATCCTGTTTTACCTAGTTCAGTGTTAGATGCCTTTTTAGCTCAGAATATAGACAAACAACCGCAGGAACACGTTTCTGCTTTAAGTTCCAGATGTCAGCTGAACAGCGGCTAGATGAAGAGGAAGTGAGGACTCGGGCCCTCTTAAGGCAGTACCAGCAGTTTGCCGGCTTGCTACATTACTCACTGTTGCGCGAGCAAACAAAAAACATTTCCATTTCCTGTCCAATTTCAGGAAAGTTTAACTTTCACTCCAACAATGACTTTAAATGGCGACGCCATTTAAATGAAGTGAATTTGGTGGCTTGAACACAGCTGTGTTGTTTCCATACACAGCACACACGCAGACACAAGAAGCAACAATGCATATCCAGGCCCACACACACCTATAACCTCTTCACACAATTATGACATATAAAGATGCTTGTTGACCCCTGTCATGTATCCGAACACACGCCTGCTCACACACAACCACACCCCTGCCATCCACACAGGGACCCTCAGACGCACGGCTCGCGATACATCACCACCTACACACAGCGGTGTCAGCCACAGACAACTGCTCCTGAGCCCCAGCAGAGCAAAGACATTCATCATTATGACAACACGCATACGCACACATACACACATTGAGAGAAAGCAACATAAAACAACGTTGCAGCTGGTGATGCGTGAAGACGACTCCATCACATCATACATCACACATACTGTACGTGTTTCCCGCCTAAATAACGATATTATGAACAAAAACAGTCGTAACAGAAATGACGGAGGGCTTCTTCTACTGTTGCTGATGCATTTCACCTCATTCCTCTATGTGTGTGTGTGTGTGTGTGTGTGTGTGTGTGTCATCCTTACAATAGAGAATGAAAAGGCCTCTCTCTGTTGCTTGGGAGAAAGATAAAACCACCACCACCACTACCGATTCTCTTTTTTCCCCTCTCATTTTCTCTTAATCTCCACATCAGATAAGACACAATTCAAATCTGACCAGCTGTCTGTCCAGGGAGTCGAATGCTGTCAAACCATCACTCCTCCTCCCTCTTCCACACCTTCCCCCCCGTAAGTCTCCTCTCCCAGTCTGCCCATGCCAATTCTCACCCTCCTCCTTCCGCCGATCGCTCTTCTTTTCCCCTTCTAGGATTAGCCTGATGTATCACTTTGATCATCCATACTGGCCATAAATAAGCCAGAACATCTTAAACCTGAACTGATCTGTATCAGACCCACCAGGATCTTGCAGAATGTTTGGTGGCTATTGGAGCCAAGAATGACACATTTTTTGGTGGCTTTTATGAAAAATATAGATGCAGTTTTCAGCTTTTTTTGTGTGTTACGTTGCAAGAAATGTATGTCATTTTTTAAAACAGAAAGACGGGAAGGGGTTTTGTAGTGGGGCAATCCACAACCTTGGACTAAATCCCATCTTTTGATAGTGGGATTGTTGAGGGCTGACTTTGTTTGACCAGGGCCCAGTATTAATAACATTATTCAGTGTTGATTGGAAAAATCTGCAAATAATCTTCCAATTTGGCTATTTGTATTGCTGAAATACTGCAGGGAATGTCTTATTTTGCAATTGTTGTGATCACCAGATTGCAGTTTCCTCTAAAGTGACATTTGGATCAGTGTTTGCTAATTAACATAGTGATGTATCCAATTAGGAACTATTTTTATGGGTTTTTATTCAAGTATTTTGGTGGGTTTTGATCAAATGGTGTTTCAGAGGCTTCGATGAGTGTGACATACAGGAGAAATAACACTGTTCAAATTTAAACGAAATGAATTAAAACAAGTATCAGTGCTGGTATCAGCCTAGTTAATACTAGGCAGACAAGCCTTCTTCCGCCCCTCCCTCTAAAACTCTGCAGTCAGTCCATCCCACCCCCCATCTAAACACACAGACACTTATACAGTATACATTTCTCACGAGAACCCTATGTTGTCTGTCACAGGGCCCTTTCAGCTGTTGGGTTCATGATTTGTGTTCTTTCAGGCTTGTAAGGAAGGGGAAGTGCAGGGATGAGTGGGTGGGTGGGGGGGGGGTCGAAGAAAATCAGTGGTCAGATATACATTTTCCCTCTGAGAGAAGCCATGGGTTGTCTTTGTAGGCGGTGGGTTGTGTACACACTTGGCAAGGACGTGGCATTTTCAAGCATTATTGTGAGTCTGTCTGGTGTCTTCCTCTGCACACAGCGTACTTGTTAAAGTTAGCAACCTTGTGTTCTTGTTTACTTGAATTTTGGCGACATATTCGGTCGCTGCAGTGCGCACTTTCAAGAAATCATTGTTAATACTGTCCCTCCTGCAGCCCTGAAGTGTGATAGACCCTGAAAAAGCTAATAGTTTTGTACCAGATGGGGATTCAACACAGAGTCGAAGGAGGTGAGGGGGGTCACATATTTCCCAGAGAGTGACCCGCGTCTAGGCTTCAGAGTTGGAGTTGGAGTGGAAAGTAAAGGGCAGAGGTCTCGCTCCATTTTTCCTGATTCTCTCACTTTACCCCCTTTTCATGCTCCCAGCCCTGATAGGACTGGATAGAGCGAGATTAGACTGTTAGTTCCACTTAGTTCTCATATGATCTCAGCTAATATTTGTCAAGTCTGATGTTGTCAGGGGCTGTCGGCGTCCACGGGGGAGTCGCTACAGGAAGCGGCAAGGCCTGGAAAGGGAATGCAGCCAATTCCAGACCCGAAAGCGCTCGTTAGGGATCAGGAAGAGAGAGAATTTCAAAAACGTACCATGTGGAAGGAAGTTAAGGGGCCGGCATGAATGCAAATTTTTACATTGCTACTGGAAAATAGTGCCGTTAAACACAATGACACAAACAACTAAATCAAAAGATCCCCAAGAGCATCTCGCGCAAAGCTAAATAGCCAGGCTCAAGAGGCGTGTTCATGTAAATACAAAGTGTCATCTCCATAAGCGCTATCTGGTTCAACCTGTCCGCCTCCTCACCGGCTGGGTAAGAGGGCACAGATAGACCTGTCTAATGCCGGCGACACACATTATTCATAAATCCTTCACTCCAGGGCGCATATACCCGCAACTGGTGACGCAAGACACGTCGGGGGGAGAAAGAGGAGGGTGGCTGGGAGTGTGATGGCTTCCTCGTCCACCCCCGCCGGTCGTACACGGGGCCCACGCCGTCAGAGCTGATGACACTGATTAATGAGAAAGCCGTCTCATCGCTGTAGCATCTGGGTGATAGACTACACGGAGAGTCAATGGAGGGAGACTCCGCGGGGCAAAGAGCACGCCCCGGCCTTATATCGTCGTGGTGGAAACAGGAATGTGAGTGATTCTAGGATTCAGGCAGTGTCATAATATGAAACATTGATCTCTATAGAGCACTGGTTCCCACCCTCCTGTTTGGCTTGTGTCCCTTTAAAAAGAAGCAATGTCTACAGCTTGGGGACCACTGACAGAGAGCATGTATATAATATACTATAACTATAATCTTATACTGACTTGTAGTATATGCCTGTGGTACTATTTGGCATTTTTTAATGTATATGATCATAATATTCCTTTAGTATTATCATAGTGAATCATACTAGTAGTATAGTACTACATGTGATATTATTATAATCTCTCTATGATATTCTTATAGTGAATTGTAGTTAACCTGAGGTACTAACTAGTGGGTTTACAGTTCTACATGCTGCTACATGGATTTTTATGGGCTAGCTAATGATTATATGGCTCTTTTTATAATATTTTTAAAAAAGTATTTCTATTTACATATAATATTAGAGTATATTTCTTTCTTTATTCTAGGTATCTTTTGTTTTAAAATATTTCAATAATATCCTCAGTGACGTACAGTATATAATCCATGCAGGGTTTTATTTACATGTTTCCGCGATACAATATTTCTATAGCTATAACTTATCTGTGATGAGTGAGTTTACACAGTGTTTGGTGGTGGAAGTCAACTCCACAGCATCCAATGCAGAAACATGTTGCATGATTGTTAGAAGTTTGGTGATATTTGTACGGTACCCTAAAACGTCCTGCATAATGAGCCCACAGAATCTGTTTTTTCCACAACACCTCCCACACAGGAACACACTCTCACCTCATTTTGTTCTATTCTTTTGACATCATGAGTCACCAGAAGTTATTTAAGTGCAGCATCCCAACATGTACCGTAGATTGCACACTGAAGGGGGTGGAGGGGGTGGGGGGGAGAGACCTTCATCAGAATGATGAAAGGAAGAACTACAGCGCAGTATACATGTTCTCTGCTGGGGGAAAAAAAAAAGAGAAAGAACATGATCCATCAACAACTAGGCGCTGTGAGCTGAGGGGACATAAGTGGGACATGCACTGTGGAGAAAAAAAACGCATGACCATGATGTCGGGATGAAAACCTCCCTTTGTCTCTGCTCCAGAAATTCCGGAGTTTAACTGAATTACGGCAAATCAAATTGAAACCCACGGGATACCACTCATCCATGCGTTCCTGTATGTTTCTCAAAAAGCCTCTGTGTTGCTTCTCCTCTCTCCCATTCGCTGTGTGTGTTTTTTTTTTCTTTCCTGCAAATGCTTTCCGATGACTGAGTTAAATCGGTCTCATGTGACTGAGATCACTCCCCGTCTCCCACCCTGCGCTTTTTCGAACCAGCAGAGAGAACAGAGAGCTCGGCTCTGTGGTCTTTATGCGTCTCAGCGTGGTGCGCTCCCGTAGCCGGCTGCACGGTCCCGAACCCACCGTTTCCAGCCCAGCGAGACCCAGAGACATTATAATGGGCGGCTGCCGCAAATCAAAGCAACTTCCCTTCCTCTATTCCACGGAGCGAGATGGGAAGCCGATGCTCTAAACGCTCCGAGAGTCGACCTGACGGGTTACAACAATTTGACGAAATGCAGCAGATAACACAGCTTCATGAAGACAAGGTTTATTCACGGCGGTAGCATTAATTCCCCATAATGGCGTTCATTCATCACCATCCTGTCTATAGCTGATAACAGCCCCGGGCGCTCCTGCGATCCCCGTACAATTTATCGACGGATATTAATAACAACAAGCCATAACTAACACAGTAACACAGAGATACAGCCACGCCGGCTATTGCGCTAATTGTGACCCCGATTCCAGTCACATATCCAGCAGCGGAGCAACATTTCCACATCGGACAGCTGCTTTTCAGGACAGTAAAAATCACACCAAAAAACACAGAAATCACAAGCGAAAAGGAGAAGGAGGTGGCGGATAACTCACATTCTGTCTCCGGGAACAAGCAGGCGGCTCTCCACCATCATATCGGGCAGAAAATCCAGATTGTAGGATGAAGTCATGTTGCCTGCCTGCCCTGTGTATGTGTGTGTGCGTACAGTATCGCGTGTGCGAGCGTGTGTGTGTGTGTGCGCCTCCCGCCGCTGTGCGCCCTGCCTGATAAATAAAGGAGCGTCGCTCTCGCCCAAACTGCGCCTGGCCGCGGAGACGGAGAGGGACAGGTGCAAGGAGCCGAGGCCTCCCCAAAGGCAGTGTAGCCAGCCGCACACACTCTGTCCGCATCCAGCAGTTGTCACATTCTCCTCTTCCACTCCCCCATTCGCTTTTTTTTCTGCTGGTTTTCTTCCGCCGGTCCTGTCTGAAAATCCGCTCCGCAACAGCGCAACTGACGGACTGTTGGAGAGCCAGGTGCCGAGTCTAGGAGGCGTGGCGCATAACGCTGCAGCTGATCTTTAACTATTAGGTCTCCTCAGCCATACCTCTCTAACCAGCGAAGTCTTTAACCATTACGCATCATTATGGACACAATGCCTCCGATCTACACACATTCTTTGAAATAGGAGGTGGCTTAAATAATTTATATTTAGATGTTCTTCACCAGGACCTTCAAACACATCCTTATTCAAGACACATCCTTTAACCAAGGGATATAATTAACCTTAGGTATCTAACTGTCAAGGTAGTTTAAGGATTATATCTTTTTTCATCAGACAACCATCTTCACCACATTTAACCGTGGTCTCCCCCATTTTTAAGGTAACTGTAGTGACATACAGAATAATAACCGATGACTGGATTATAATTTAGTCCAGGGTGATTTATAAGATATGTTTCCTTATTGGTCTTTTTCTCTGTAACCCACTGTCGTTGCTGATCACAGTGGACGGGATTACTTTTGAAAAACAAATGTTTAAAATCTCAATCTCAATTTTTCTGATCACACGAAGCAGAGGTATAAAGAACTGGATGAATGTAAAACGTAAATCAGAACAGATTTTTGGCATGGTTGCTTGATCTTGGTTCTCCATTAAGCCGTGTTCAGACACTGTGTTGACGCAGGCGGGGGTGCTAACACAGATGGTTCTGGCCACAAGCCCCCAGGGTTGCCCGACAGAAAAGTTAAACATGGCGCTAATGTGGAATCATCAGCAACGCCCTTTGTAGGCCAGTCAAATATGTGGGAGCGTGGATTGCTGGTAGATTGTGTTGTAACGTGAATGCTGTAATTCTAAGCTAACGTCCACTGTGCCGCCCTCCGACATCCGATAAACCTTCAAACTCCTGAATCATTACTCAAACTGGTCTTCCTGGATCGTATTTCATTACCTGAAGTAACACGCCAACGCAGCCCCTTGTGTTTTTTTTGATGACCGCCTGGTACATTGCACAATCATGATTCAGAGCATGTAAACTGCAGACTGTTAGAATAGAATATCACATATGCTTCAGTGTGGTGACTTAATAAAGGCATGGCCAGTTAGGTGATTTACAATCAAATGAGTTGGCCAAATTTGGAGAGGTGCAATTACGCATGGGGATAGCCTGGTAATAATGAACCAGCCCATAATTTGCTGCAAATTTGCTGACTCTATTTTATGCTGCGTTAATTGTGTGGATCCAGTATGCCTCCCTGTGGAACCGGAGTGGGCTTGAATGCACCCCTGTGCAGCACGTCTACCAGGTTGCCCCACTTCCTCCTCCATAGGAGAAAAGAGGGGAGGCACTCCAGTAAAATAATGAGCCTCTCTTAGACTGAGAGAGGCGGCTCTCTGGGGGAAGAATATGAGTATCTGGGTCAATGGGAAAAAAAAAA
>NTHP01000020.1:1307932-1319022 GCA_003416845.1 Oplegnathus fasciatus
AAAAAAAAGTGCTCAGTATGCACACATACAGCAGGGTAAGTGTATGGCGTGGGTGGGACTTGGCCCGCGGCTCTGCTCGTGGGTCAGCTTGCATGTTTGCTTGCAAGGACCGGGGTCAGAGTATGGATGGGAAAGGCTGATCCTACATCAGCGCCTCGGGGCTCGCAGTGTCCCATGAGTGGGGACGACGCTGCATATTTCACCGCACTTGACCCCTCACAGAACAGGGGTTGTACAGGACATTATTTAACCAACTGCTGCACCATAATCGGCTGCATTCCCTTCGCAGGCTTTCATGTTCAAGCCCGAATTGATGCTCATGGCTGTTGTTTCAGATGACGGCTCATAACCCAAATCCAACAACTGACAACAGCATCTCACACAAGGTAACAAGAAAAGAAGACATCACAATAAATTGTGTGCCTCCTATTCCCCTGCTTGTTTCCAGCAGATTGTGGATACGCCACCTTGTTTTATCTAAACTGAGTTCTTTCTCTAAATAGCAAATCAGATATTTCACTCTCTTTTTCAAGCATTGCATCCTGCATGTTAAAATCATGTTCACACATATTACACAAAATCATATTTCCCATTTACTCCCATGGAATCTAGGCAGGCAAATAGTCTTGTTTCCAAATGCGGGTTTTAAGAAATTGGGCTCCACCCCAATACAGTGGAGGTGAATGGAATTCTGTTTGTGGTGCTCAAAGCATTGAAAAATGACTTTAAAAAGTTTCAGCAGCCATTTGCCTTTCCAGAAACAGTGTCCATGTTACTTTGGATAATCCACAGACCTCAATGTGAATAGTTCTCATTGAAACTACTTTCTACTGAAGAAATAGTCCCAAAAAACGAATGATTTTGTTCTTGAAACCTGGACAAATAAAACTACGTGGCTTGATATTTTTTAAATTTGGGTGAACTGACCCTTTAAGACTGACTCAGCCATGTCAGGATTGATATGTCGGGTAGGTGATTGCTGATCGATTGTCCATGCAGTTAACTTCCAAATTGCATTTGAAGCATTCAGAAACAAACCTGACTGTGGTAAAATTCAACCACATCACACCTTGTTCTACACTGAAAACCGAGGTGCGAATGACAACGCTCGCTATTATTACTACATGAGAGACTCTAATGATAATCATCACTGAATAACACGGGTGATGATAGGAGGTATAGAGAGAAACTGCATGTGTATGTGCATCTGTGTTTGCCAAAGGCTTACGAACACCTGTCTCGCCATGTGCAGGCATGTGAGCTGCTGCAGTGAAAATGCATCGGGTTCGAAGCGAGTAGACTGGAACGCATGTTCTCACGTACGTCTGGTAAACAATCATGCAATCAAATCTCCTCATTTGCTTCGAATTCTAAACAAATCCTTCTCTCCTGTTCGCCAAACAAAATGCATCCATCCATTAATAAAACACGAACATGCTCAATTTTCAATGTAGTCGCGTGAAGCCGACGGCTTATGAGAAAAAAAATGACATTGTTTTAATATGCAATTTGTGTCGCAGCTGTTTAATATTGCATTTAATATGATGCATGTGTTTGTTTGCATGTGTGCAGCTATGTTTAACACTACTGTAGTGTTTTTGCTCTGGATTTTCAAACATATTCTGCATTTCCAGGAGATAAACCTCTAAAAAGCAGTTGGTTTAAAAAGCATTGGGCATCATTTTAGTCACTATTGTGTTACTTTAGCATAAAAAATCCAATGCATTTCCTGAACTGAATGAATATTTTTTTATAAAAATGCACATGATTGAGTCAAGGACGCTACTATTTATAAAAGAAGGCTCTTCAAGTAGCTGAAAATGATGACTTTTAGGCTACTTTCTGCATCTACAGAAGACACACTTTATGCCTATGTATATAACAGCATGACCCTGAACAACTGGCTTAAGGTAATGCTAACAGTGAGGTCTATGGATGATAAATCCTGGCCTCGTGCCCTCCGTGTGACAATGGAGCATTGCATACATTGATAATGAAGGCCCATGTTTTATCCCTGGACCTTGAGATGCTCATGTGACACTGAATGGCCTCGCTCACGAGGACAGGAACACGCACATTAGTTGAAAAAGAATCACGGTGAAAGAGCGAGCCCGATGTTCCTGCAGAGATGTCAGTGGATTCATGCTCAGGTTAAGTTAGGTGCTGCTTTCAAAGAACTTTCAAACCTGCATGTCAAGATAATGCTAAGCCATGAGGATGAGATGCAGCAATGAGAGTTAGCTGTGAAGATACTGTTACTGGTCAATAGGGCTGCAACTAATGATTTTTTATTATTTGTTGATTCGTTTTTGGTAAATCAGTTAATCAGTTAGTATGCAAAATGACAGAAGACTATGAAAAATAAATGACTAAATGGCTTAAATGATTTATTGGTATATCAGAACAGTTGATACATTTAAGTGCTACTGGTCAATGTGATAAATTACAAAACAGTCTGCAACAATTTAATTATGGAAAAGTGCAAGGCAGCTACAATAAATAAGCGTGAAAGTCAGGCTTTGGTTAAACTCTCACAAAAAAAATTTAAAAAATGAAAAACTTCCGTTTCAGTGTTGAAGTCTGACAGGTGGTGGGAGCATAATGATACATCTGCTCAGTCACCTCAAACCATCAAATCTCGCCTCATTGCCAACTTTTCCTGAAGAGATTTTATGAAATTCTTGTATGCCTGTTTTTTCATGCCACCACAAACCTCTGCAGTTATGTCACTGCGACTCTTGCCTCTCAGAAACTGAAACATCACCGGCTCCTCATTGGTGCCAGCACAGAGCTAATCTCTTCTTCTTTTACCCACACCAAAACAAACTGGCAATAAAGGAGGCCGCCATATTCTGAAGACAAGAGCATGGCGAGTGCAATAAAACAAGGCATTTGCTGTACGCCATTGGTGAAACTGTTAACAAAGTGTCAACACTTCATGGTTGCATCTTTCAGACACCTTAAGAAATGCATTCTCCTGCCTGTATTTCATTCAAGGCCAGTGGTCAGATCCAGTGAACATTTCATACAATGTGTTGTACCGTATTTTCTCCCTGTTGTTCTGCTCTTTTCCCACCCTCACCCATCACCTCTCCTATCTCTCCATCTCTTCACCCTAGGGCCCCATGTTCTCCCAGATCGCGCTCATGGCAAGGTCTGCCTCTGCCCTCGCTTGCTCTCCTACTTTTGTCTTTCTCGCCTCTTCCTTCTGTCTAGTTATTTCTGTCTTCTCTCCGCCTTCATCTCTCTCACCTCGGGCTGGGGGGGCTCAGCTGCCCGAACAATACAAATCGATCACTTAGAAAGGAGGAGAGGGGAGGGCAGAGGAGGAGGAGGAGGAGGAGGAGGAGGAGGAGACAGGGTGGGGTGAGGAAAAAGAAAGAGACAAAGAGACAGGACCAAATATAGGTGGTCTTACAGAGCAAATTAAAAAAAAGAATCCCAAAGCAGCCACTGTGTTGTCTATCAGACACTGTAAACTATCATCCAGACCTCTCTGTGCTTCCTGCTCGCATCTCACCCAGAGGAGGGGATTGTGGGTAGCTGATGGCGCCGGCTTTTCACACGTGAATATTTAATGACGGGCTCATGAATAATTCAGAAAAGCAAGCAGCTGCGTTTGAGCCTAAGTGGACATGTGAGGAGCCCGAAACCAGACAGACCCTGACTGCTACCGTTCATCCTCACCGCTCAAAAAAACTCCGGAAAAACACATTTTGATCATTGTATATTCTACACTACACATGTGTGCGTGTGTGTGTGTGTGTGTTCGCAGATGAATCACTTCCTAAATGAAAGGATGATAGAGGCGTCCCAATCTAGTCTAGTCTCCTCTCTACTTTCTTATTCTGTCAAGCGCAGAACCCCAGACTGAAAACCAAACAAAAATAGAGATGGAGTGGATGGATACTCCCCCACATCTCTTTCTAACACTCTCTCCATCACCCGCGCTGCCACTCACTGTTCAATCTTCAAATCTCATTCCCATATTTCCTCCAGCCCTCCTCTCGCCTCCATTTTTATGCTTTCATCCGTCTCTCTCCTCCATCACTCCCTCCATCTCTCCCTCTCTCTCTCTGTCAGTTTGTTATCGGTCCTTGCCGGACTCTGGTTAGGACACTGTGTTCCAGTTAACATGGATCCCAGCTCTACCTGTGGGGCTGCAGCCTCTAAATGTTCACTGACCTGTTTTGCACACGATCTGACACGACACACAAACTCCGACACACTGTGGTTGGACTGATGTATCAGCTCAGTGCTTTTTTTTTTTATTTTGTATTAAACGTCTATTTTCATCATATCAGGAATAGAACTGTGATTAAATACAATATTGATTATCAACCGCCAGCACCTTCAAGTGAGAAAGATCAGCATCTGCAGTTTTCATATATTGTTATTTTGAGGGTAAGTTAGGCTACTCAGAAATCATTCGGCATGGAGTGAGGTTTTCATGCAATTTGAAATTAGTTTTTTTTTTTTTGCCTGAATGTCCAAAGATTTTCAACACACAGCAAATATGTGTGTATGAAAGAAAAGAGTGCCAGTGGTTCAAGGATATAATAACCACGTTGATGAGACTTGCGTGTCCTAATACTGTCAACAATATTGATAGTGTAAAACCAAAAATAAGCTATTTTTGTGGCTTTTATGGCACTCCTTTTGGTTTTCTTCTTGTTATTTCCATTAGGGATGTCTTGAGTTTTGTCCATCGAGGTTCTCATGATGCTTTTGTTGATGTAAGCAAGAAGTATCACGCATCTAGCAGTTCCTATTATGCACTGTAAGCATGGATGTACAGACAACAATCAGCTGGATTTAGGTTTGACACTAAAGTAAAAGATAATGAGGCAAGATCTGGAGTTGTAAGGCTTTCGCACATAATTTATAAGTGGATTTATTGACATTAATCCAAGAGCTAACACAATCACTGCAAAGAGTATTTCCCGCTGGTTTTGGCATTATATGTATGATGTCTCTGTGTTCCCATTTGACTGAGTTATGACTCTGAGAAGGAGGGGTGCGAGTTTTGGACCGGTTGACAGGGTTAAAGCTCATCCTATCCATCTGACCCCAATACACACATGTACACGTAGACACGCACACACCTACACACACACTATCTGCGTTACAGGACATTCTGATCAAGTCCAACACTGTCGAGCAAATACCTCCTGACCTGTTCACTGACCCTCACACACTAATGTCTGCACCGGTGGTCTCGACATGACTTAAAGTGTGGGTCTCTCTCTGTCTCTCTCTCTCTCTCTCACTCACACACACATACACACAAACACACTTGATGTCCTCTGCCCCTGAAGAGGCCTCCCGGCTATACTGTGCTGCTGTCTGCTAGTTTTAATGGTCTCTGCTAGACTGGACTGGACAACGCTCAGCCGCACTGAAGTAGAAACATATCGCTGCTGTCGAGGGAAAACCGTGTATCTCCCAACTCTCAACAAGATGACTTTGCCCCGGTTTCGGTTCGAGCACCCTGTTCTTTTGGGTTCACCCTGTGGGACTTTTAAGGATCTAATCAAGCCGAATTTTTTTTTGTTTTTTTTAGCGGGCTGTGGAAAGCTTTGTAGTAAGGTAAAGTTGCAGCTTTAACCTAAAGCTCTATGTGATAAAACTTTCATCATAAAATAACTTTTAAAGGGGCACTACACCGATTAACAGTGTTGGAGTTCAACTCTTCACAATCTAATAAAGCCTTAATTTAAAAGCCTTCAAAATAGCCTGTTTCCCCTCCATTTTGTGCTGGATACTGGCAGGAAATTGCAGCGCAGGAGGTGATTCCTTTCTTTATTTCTATCAACAGAAATAATAAAAAACAATATTGTTACTACTCCACAAGTGTTTGGTTAATGGTCACCAAAACTGCAACAGCCCACAGTTATGAATTCTGACCTTCTGCTTAGGGTGGCGTTAGTGTACAAAATTACCACATGCAGTAAAGCTTAAAAGCATTTTCTCCCCCTTAAGTGAGACCTGGTGCACATCTGGTCTATGGCAAAATTAAATTCAAACAGTTACGTCTTAACCCTCAAGACATTTGGGGCCACTGATGTGCAAAAAATGACAGAACAGAAAGCCTAAACACATAATACTCCCTTAAATAAGGAGTGTGTGGCATGTTTTCTATCGACAAAAGTTATGAAACCTCGATGGTCTGCCTCCTCCATCTTGTAAAACCTATGTATGTCCAAGATGTCAGCCTTTCATGAACTAAGAAAAACAGCAAAGCTGACTCCATCCTATTTGATGACATCATACCAAGGATTTTGAGGTTATATGTTGGCATAAAGTGTTTATGCCCCAAACTAGTTAAAGGTGCATTCAGCTCTCCCTGTCACTCTCAACTAGGGGTGCTACTGAGCAAGCCTAGAACAGAGCCATGCCCCCTGACACCCTACCCTCCACCCCACTTTGGTTGATTTTTAAATGTGTGCAAGTGTGGGCACAGGCTGAAAAAGTAATGTTTCATTGCTCTTTAAAGGTTTTAATTTGCCAGAGTAGAAGAAGAAGAATCCTTAATGGAGCATGTAATACTTTGGTAACTGGAAACCCACTATATTTGGAGATACAGGGTTTTAGCTGGGCAGGGTGTCAAAAAATACACTTGTATAGTACAGTTCAGACCTACAATGGTATATGACATTAATGCAGTTCTACTGAATTGCACAGTAAACCTCCAAAGCTGCTCTAAGTTGTACACTGTGCAGTGATTTCTCCTCTCAATGCAAATGGAGGATGGAGGGATATTCTCCGGCCACTCAAAACACTGTACGCTCCACCTGCAGTGCATCGGAGCGCGCTCCAACTGTAATTGGCCATCGCGTCTGTGACAGAGAGAGGCCCTCCATTCATCAACCCCCCTTCTCCATTCGTCTCTCTCGGCACCTTCGTAGCCAACTCCGTCCAATCTCTCCCCCACTTTCCAATTTCTCCCCCTGCCTCGCCCCACCCACCCCATCCACCCCTCCCTCCTCCACCTCTGTCCTCCTTCTCCTCCCTCTCCTCCCTCTCCTCCCTCCCTCTCTGCTCCTTTTCCTCATTAAAGTGGGACCCAGGCAGTAGCGGTCACTGCCTCTCATTTATTTTCATTTGAAACTGGTGCAGCTCCACTGATCCTCTGGGGCTGCAGGAGAGAGAGCAGGATGGTGTCATTCTGATAACAACTGACACACACCCTCACACACACAGATGTACTGTATGTGCACAAACTCACACAAAAATGGAGGAATACAACACATCGCCTGCACATGCTATACGCACACAATGGAAAGTAACCATTTGCAAATACACTCGTGCACATTCAAACAACCACACACACAAATACAAAGGGAGGTGTATACACATCCGTCTGCAAATAGATGCACTTTCACACCCATTTCAATTCATTTCACGCACATATTCACACATTTCATGTACCTGCAAGCTCCCATGCTCTGTTCCCCCCCTCCTCTTTCACATATGCACCCTCTCCCTTCCAAACCCTCCCCCTGCCGCCTCCCCTTGATTGTGTGATTGTGTGAAGGTGATGATAGCAGGGTGTGAATCAGGGGACGATAAACCCGCGCCCATTGTCACCTGGATGATTGCGAGTATCGATCTGCGCCTGGTGCGTGTGTGCGCGTGCAAGCATTTGCCGGCGCCCCCTTGCACGCCCCCACTTCCTGTACGTGTGTGTCCATGCATTGTATTAGAGTCGTGTTGAGAGCGGCCCTGCCTGACACTCTTTGATTGAAAAGGTGCTCGGCAGATTAAATCGTTGTAGCGGAGACGAGGTGCGCTCCCTTCGCCGAGGCTGCGACGGCTGGTTTAGCAGATTCGAGAAGGCTGGGAGACGGATCGGGGGAGGGTGGGGGGGACAGAGGCCCATTAACGCCCATTTCCCTGACCCATCTGGGGAAATGGTAGGGAGAGGCAGTGACTCTAAACCAACGGTCATATTTGTAATAGAAGGCTAATATCCTCCACACCATTAGATAGGCACACTGTGGAGGGTGAGTGGGAGGGGACGCTTGGTTTAACTAGCAAACCCAGAGGATGGGAAGGAAGAGGGAAGTGGAGGGGTGGAGCAAAAGGCGACTAATATCAACTCACAGAAGCAAACTCTCACAGGAAAATGAACCGATTATAGCAGCTTTCACCAAAATTCCTCGGACACACTTCCTTCTCTACTTCCGCACACACAACACAGTCTGTAAGTAGCAGGACATTGACATATTTTTTCTCTGTACTTCAGCACATTGGATTTGAAGTGAAACAATGACTGTGAGGATCCAACTTTAATAGAGTACTCTAAGTATTGCACTTTCATAAAGTTGGGGGACTCGCGAGAGACAGATTTAAAAAGAACTGCCAAAATCAAAGTAGCAGAGGATCAGATATTCTGACTTTTAGTCACTAGTAGAGTACACTGGATCCTGCACTTCCTTTGATGCAACTTGATGGCTTACTTTTGTTAGACCCTCGCTGCCTGGTAAACGCCACATCTTTCAAACTCTGCAACCCCTGGTTCACAATGCAAGCTTAAACATTTGCCGTCGCCTCGCCAAAGCCAAGATACTAAAATGTCACTTAAGCATTTTTCTTACACTTTAGGAAGCTCCCTTCAGAGCAACAAACTCAGTCTGGATGATACTCAAAGTGACAAGAAACTGATCTGTAAAACCAGTGGACTTCCCCTTTCAGCTTTTACTTTGAGGGTGTTTGCATCCATCATCAAATGAACATCACATGAGGTGTGGCAATTTTTAGACACCGCCCAACAGTTTTAAGGGACAGCAATTTATTGAGCAAATTGCAATAAACTTTAAAAAGTCACCACATTTAATATTTGGTGTTCAATCCTTTTCAGACAGTGACATCAGCAGAAACTTGGTGGTTTCCCAGGTGATGCTCTGCCAGGCCTGGACAACCACCATCTTCACTTCAGGACTCTATGTCAAGTCAGGTGAGTCACATGACGTGGACGTTCAAGAAATGTACACTGTTTGGCCCTAAAGACTCCCTGAATGCCTTGTCTGTTAATGTATCTTTTCCCTGCTACTGCATTGTCCTAAAACGGGGGACTCTGTGTGAAAAGTACTACAAATCCTACACCGTTCACCCACTATGGATGTGAACACCCTCAAATTGAAGCTGAGTTTACCCTCATAGTCATTGTTTCATTTCAAATCCAGTGTGTTGGAGCACAGACCCAAAACAATGGAAATGTCCTTAATCTTTCTGATTGCACAATGCATTATTTACTTCTGCTGTGTTGAACACTTTTGCTCTACAAAGGCATTCTCCTCTGATGTATGCTGTTACCTCAACCCAACTATAGTCACTCTACCGTCCTGCACATGGGCTAAACCTCTGGAAAATTTCCCCCGTGTTTCTCGCTCGGAGCGACCGCTTGATGCAGAAACCGTTCAAAGTCATATTTTTCATCGGGAAATTGCAAATGAAGTGCATGCCTCAAAAGCAGTTTCATTTGTCACCCAATGAAGCATTCACCGATTCAGTCAGTAAATTATGGTGCAATAAATTACTACCTGCAAACATCAATGAAATATGTTCACTCATTGCAAAACAAGTCAACCTCAGCATGACTGTTTTTCATGATCAGGTGCGCGGCAGACGCTTGTCTCAATCTTTTATGCAACAGGAGGGGAGTTCAGACAAATTGTGACTGGTGGGGTACCGGTAATGGGACCTTTAAAATAAAAATGTGTAGTTTTCAAAAAGATGGAATACAGTACAGATGGAGAGGAAAAGTTCACCCCCCTTTTGTCCTACTGCTCCTCTTCCTCTTCCTCCCTTTTCTCCTAACTTTCATACATGCAGAACAAGAGCGGACATTTCTCCATCACCCTAGCTCATCTATCATTCGCCCGGTTGTGTATAAAACATGCAAAAAATGAGAGAGACCTGAATAAATGAAAATAAACAACTAACAAAGACACAAATTCAGGCTCTGTTAGTTGTCTTGGAAAATGTCAAATCCGGCTTCGGTCGAGTGGATGACTCTGGTCTTAATGCGGAGACCCTCCCATCTATCTCTCTTTCCTCTTAAACAGTCGGAGCCATAAAACAAACCCCACTGACACCTCACAAATTTGTTTTTTAAAGATCTTTGCGGCCTTTGGAGGTGAATGCTGACAGAAAAAAAACATTTTCATACCAAAAACTTTCAAGATTAAGAAGTTTCAAGTGTTTTAAAGCTACTGAAAACTTGGTCTTAGTCTTTTCTACAACATTACACATTTGTGGCGAAATAAGTAACAATTAACGTTAAAAGTCAGAAGAAAAATGCACCCATTTAGAAATCAATGAATGTAATATTAAAAAACTCAATGGCAACAAAAGCAAATGACCTTAAAACTGTCATAAAATTCTTATTTAGAACAGTTATCAATACACAGTGAAAATGGGCCAAAAGTATTATTTTGTTAAATTCTGTTTGGTGCATGGAAATACATGACATCACCTTGTACCAACAGAGCCCCGCCCCCGTCAAACCAGTGAAGACAGGAAAAAAAAACATAAAACAGCACAAACCAGAAAAGTCTCATGAATTTACCAGCATCTTTATAATTCGGCAGATAATAGTGTGTTGTCAGTGTGTAGGACCCCATCTCTTAAGATTGAAAAAAAATTTTTTCAGGGACTCTAAAACTTTAGGACATCAGAATTTTATTAGTGGAAGCTTCGGAATCAGCGCTGACACCGTGAGATACTACAAATCTTGACACCAAGGAAAGGAAGAATAGAATGATACATATTCATGCACATGTGGGTGGAATAATACAAAAATGTAAATTAGCTGAAGGGCAAACACAACAACTGTATGATAAATACTGTATATAAATAAAATAACTTAGATGTATCCATGATGTCAAATGTGAATGACACTAAACTGCCGGGTATTTTATTTAAAAGCAGGAGGAAAAAAACCTGTTGATGGTACCACATGTCAGTCGAATTCTGCTTCCTAATGTTTCAGCTTTAACTGCTTGTCCTGGACACAGTGCTGCTAACATGGCAGGAGGAGGTTTGAACAGGGAGGAAGACAGAGAGACAGAGAGTGAGAAAAAAAA
>NTHP01000020.1:1336419-1373635 GCA_003416845.1 Oplegnathus fasciatus
CACACACACACACACACACACACACACACACACACACACACCTCCGCTTCAGTCCATTTTCCCAATGCCATGAATTATGAAAAAGGGTAAATGGAACATCAAACACACACTGCTCCCACTCACAGGTTTACACACCACATACACACGCATACAAAAAAGACACTCCTAAACTACTACACATAAAAACTCCACTACACACACCATCTCTCATAGTTTGGAATCTACATACATATATACAAGAAAAACGTTTGCACTCCACGGTTCTTATTACTTATTAACTCGCACATTACAGCCGGATGTTAAAACATTTGCTGCAGCTTAAATGTAACAGAAACAGTTATAAAGACCCAATTAAACTTCATCAGAGCAACGTTATGAGCATGGCGACACTAAAGACACAGTCAAACAACCAAGAGCTCCTCTTATCTAGTGGATATTTAGCGAGGATGATGAAATCGAATGAATCCAGAGTGCCAGGATCTTACATTCAAGACATATTACTTGCCAGTTATGTGTCTAAATCTCATCTAACCTGAAAAATTTTCATTTAAGAAGTCATTTACTGTCATGTTCAGTTAAAAAGTAATATTTCTTCTGACCAATGGGATGAAGTAACTCCACTTGTTTCCTGCTCTTGCTGCTTCATTTGTTGCAAGAGGAAGTTACAGTGAGGACAGTGATTCAGTGATCCAACAAAATTCCCATAACAAAGTGGAACTGCCCTCAGAGCACATGGATTCATACAGCTTTTTGAAACTTCACTTCGATATTCGATATTTGTTTTTAAAAATTAATGTCTATATTTGGTACTATAAGCACTCGTTAGTGTGGTTTGTTTTTGCACTGCTGTTCCCAGAGATGACCTGTCAGTCAAACAGTGTGGCCTCTGCTGCGACCGTGGGAGTTTTCTTTTTTTTTTTTTTTTCTTTGTCCGTTCAATCACGCTGGCTATCTCTGCTAATGCTAGCTTCTTCCATTTCTTCTAATTAAGTTGGACTGATGACGGATTAAACGCTCCTTTGTTGGTTTAGAATATTCTCGTCCCTCTTAGGCCAATAAAAGTCTTAAAAAAACACTGGGCCACCTAAAAAAAGCTAATTTCACAATGTGTCCTATTCAACATTTTCATCTAAATTGTTAGCAAGTTGCTAACATGACCAATGTTTAGGAGCAATAACCCAATACCCTTTAAAATCAAATTGGATTACCTTTTAAATGCACTGGCACAAGGTTAAAAACAAGGCTGTTTGTCCGAGTACAAAACAAGTTGACATTTTGGAGATACATGAACATTTGTTTGTGTGGAAATGTCTTGAAAAGCCCTTTCTAAATTACTGTGCAAACTTTATTATTGCACAAGACACCACTTTAGGTCTGGACAGTATCTTACCCTTTCAACATTTTCCTCTGACCAGAATCTTATTAGCTCCCACTTTAAAATAAAACATGCCTCTTTACAGAGCAAATGATCATTTTGTTGAAAACCAAAAAGGCTTTTAAGTCTGATTTCCAGAGTATCAATTGCCCCTTGTTGGTCTGCATAAGTCGAGCAGACAAGATTTGGGTCAGAATTGATCACTGGGATGGAAACAGATGGGAAAACAGCGTCCAGGTGGAAACAAGCCAGACTTATGCTTCACGACGGACAGCTTTTTGGCGGCGTGTGTGAACCCGAGCACAAACTCCTGCAGGCCTCACGCTGCTGCAGGCCTGGCGGAGACGTCAAACGAAGCTGAAACGTGAGGGACTCCTCGGGCGACAGTGCCAGAGCCGCCGCAAAGATGGAGCAGGTGGCAGGACCCGGCGAGTAACACGGGCATATTTGGACACAAACACACACATTACACACACTCTGCATTAGTACTACATGAAGGGCGACACTATGAGCCAGCTGTCATGGCACTTCTGAACACCATCGATGACAAGAGCGTTCCCCCGTTGGAGCTTTTAAAGTGATTTCCCTCTCTGTCTCTTTCTCTCTTATAAACACACACACACAAACAGATATTGGAAGTGACATGGATGCTTCTATCATGGCGTGAAACATGAGATACCGTGTTTCAACTCTTATGGGATTGGTGTTAATCCATTATCAATGACACAAGAAACCAGGTTACCGGGAGAAATCAGGTTACAGAAGGAAATCAGAGAATGAGTTCACATGCACAGCAGTAACCTGGTTACCGTGAATCCTGCATTTACATGCATCTTGTCAGCAATCTGACTACTGCAGCATGAAGTATCTAAATTTTACTCATCGGTAAAAATGTATGGTTTTCAAATTAATCTATTATCAAAATTGTTACCAAAAACCTTAGTGCTGATTGACTGATGATTGATTTATTGTTCAATTTGATATCTGATTCATTCAAAAGCCCTGAGCAAAGTCTCTCTTTCATTCTAAAAGCCCTAGCAAAGTCTCTCTTTCTCTTCCAAAATGGTTTTCTCCCCTTCATCTTCCTCCTCTCCGCAGCCCATCTGTGTCATTCTAACACTCTCTGTTTTTAACACTTTTAACACCTGCCATCCTGCCTTTCACATATACACAACCCGCTTCACATACCATACCCACAATCCCCAACCAATCAACACATCCAAACGCACACATCTTTAAACACCGATAAAAACACTGACACACTTGACTTTCACACCCTACCAAGACTTCCCACTTCTTTCGTCGTCTTAATCTTATCTCCATCACAGGTGTGTGTGTGCGTGTATGTGTTCACTCGTATGTGTGTGTGTGTGTGTGTGTGTGTGTGAGACAGCCAGTGTCATTCTGCCAATCTGTGCCAGGTCTTAAGATGATGTCAGATGTGGGCTGCTGGCCCGCCTCCAGATGGATTTAAACTCTCCCATTGGAGGATGAGTCTCGTAGATGACCGTGCCAAAGCACCGAAGGGGGAAGAAGACTGGACGAAATTGAGACCTGAGCGACACCAACAAGCTGCCATTTCATTAATCATCCTCTGACTGATGCTGCATTCATGGTGTATGCTGGTGTACCGGGAAAGACACAACTTGGAGTGACTCAACGTTAATAAGCACTGACTCAGATGTATTCATGTATGTGAAACAGTTAGGATCAAAGGTTGTTCTACTCATAAAAGGATATTATGCCCAAAATCTACCTGGTTGCCTGCAAAGACATTTGTTGTGTCCACACTGATGGAGAAAGCAGCTTTGGTCAATCTGAATTCAGCCAGTTACAATGGATTTTAATGGTGCAGGATTTCAGAGGTTTCAGGAAAAAAATACTAAAATGCCCAAACTTTGCAAACCACTCCTTCAGCATAATCCACTTCTCTGCTGTCCATCTGCACACTCAGTATGTACCCAGCAAATCATAGTTTTGCCAGAAAAAATGACTAAATGGACTGCTTCCGTGTCATGCTATCGTCCTCCTGGACGCTCTGAAGCACTGCCAGAAGCAGTGCATTCAGCCATATTTTGGCAAAACTATTATTTGTTTGAACATTCTGAGCATGTGGATGGACAGCGTGGGAGTTGTTTGAACTGCAGGAGTGATTTGCACAATTTCTGTGTGTATTTTGCTACTTTACATTGAAAAAACTTGTCAGCACTGGAAAGTGAAGCTCACATGAATTCAAGCCGACTACGGCCTCCATTCGCCACCAATGAGGAAACAAACTTTCTACAGCCACCTGTCAAAAATGAAGGGGCTGAGTGTTTGATACTCAAAAGTAAGGCGAGGTATCTTTTGAAAAGATTCAACCTGAGATTTGGCACAGCTACCAAAATCACAGTTTTGTCTATACATTAGTTTGGGGAATACAAACCAAAATAAACCTAGATGAGAGCAATAATAGAAAGGTTTCATGGTTTATATCAGGAAACATCTGATCAACTCTTTATGCCAACGACAGTTTTTAATACTTGGGACACATTTTGTTCAGTACTCACAAGTACTGAGGTACAATACACAGCCCTACTCAAAATATTAAAGATTTTGGACGACATATCACTCTAACACAGATTTATGTACTGTGTGACACAGCAGCTAATGGGGATTTAAATAAACAAACAAACTTAGATCTACTAACGTTCCCATTGGTTAACACGTGCTAATGCAGCTTTGTCATTTCATAATGAAAAATAAAACATCAGCATTGTTGACTATACAAAATCAATGCAATAATAAAACATTATTTTACAGTCTATTCAATCAGCAATTCAAATGGAACGACTCCACAGTTTGATACTGGAATTGCTGGGAAATGGCCATTACACTATAATATGCAGCAGTAAAACTGTGCATGTGTGCGCTATAAAAAGGGTCTGAAACAAGTGCCCCAACAGGCTTCATTTACTGAGTGTGTGTGTGTGTGTGTGCGCACAAGCGAGTGCACGTGTGTTAGCAGGGATGCACGCATTCATGCATGCATGTGTGACATATTGAGGACATTTAAATGCAGTGAGAGAAACGACCTGAGTGGTAAAGGGTGGACAAAAGGGAGAAGTGGTAGTAGTGTGTTAGGCCTCATTTACCTCGTGATATTCAAAGGGTACGCAGGCCGGTCGCAGCACACTTACACACACACACATACATGCACATTGTATGTATGTGTACATTTGTGTGTTGATGTGTGACCACTACAAATTGTACAACAACCTAAACCCAGTGAAGGAGAGACTCCTGAATCATCCATCATGCCTCTGGGAGAGGAGAGAAGACCTCCCCTATTTTTTGTCTCTCCCTCCTCCTCCTCCTCCTCCTCCTCTTTTATAATAACACCCCTCCACCCACCTCCACCACCTCCCTCGCCTCCCCTTCTCTTTCCCCATTTAATAACAGCGCAACAGATCAGCTCCATTAGCCCAGACCTCCTCACACATGCAAATGAGGCCGGCGTTATGGAGGCACGCGTCACGCATTACTGATGCCGCCCTCCCCGACCCGTCACTGCTCACAACACAATAAACTCTGCTGTGTGTATGTCAGAGAGAGAGAGAGGGACAGGGAGAGAGGAGTGTGCATGCATGTGTTACAACAGTGGTTAAATTGAGATGCATTAAGGTTGTGATTGGGGCGACGGATACGATGCCAGTATGTGTGGAGCCAAGAGCGAGGCCATTACCGGATGGCCGGATGATAAGATCGTGCAAAGTGAACATGGAATGTGGACGAAGGGTGGAGGAGTCAGGATAGAGGGGGAAATTAGATGTGAAAAGTAGGGCTAGATGGCAAATATTCAACATAACAGTTGGTTGTGATTTCAACTCACAATTTTTTTTTTCATTAATATAAAGCATGCCTCCACTCCACTGGTACTGTGGCCTCTATAAGAACAGAAGTCTCACGGAGGATTGTTTCAGGTTGACAAAGCCCATGACAGTTAAGTTAGATGTACATTTTTTCTAACGTGATAGATAAACGTGATAGATATATATACGAAGTTAAATCAAAGTAAATCAGCCTCTGCCTCAACAGTTTGCCTAATTCATAACATACATGCCCTGAAGGACAGTCCTCAACAAAAAAAATAAAGAGTGATGGTCGTTGCACTACGGACGTAGCTCTAAGTTGGAATATTGCCGCAAATGACTGAGGGTAGAGATCAGAACGGATGTCTGGCTGAACAAAAGACTTTGTGTCCAGTCTCCTCATGACGCTGGTTTCTTTTAACCATGACAACAATCTTTTCTTGACCTTAAACGAGTATGTTTTGTTCCCTAAACTCAATCAGACCTTATCCAGAGAAGTAACAGATGAGAAAATGCTCAACTTACTTTTGTCGCTGGGTTTGACAATTTGTTGAGCATTACCTGTAGTGATGTAGTGATGTCTATTATTTTCTATATCAGGACATTTTGGAGTGTATCTTCGTGCTTATACCATGGCCACCAACGAACGAAAAACAAGTAGGCTGTGTTCAAATCATCGTCCATATTTTAGAGTTATTACCTGGAAATGCAGCAATAAAAAGATGTGTTGTTACTACTGCATACATAGCAATCAGCAGTATGCTTTGTGAATCGCATTTAGAACAGTGGTTACACTGTTGGTGGTGAAACTGGTGGTTAACCCAGAGATTGGTTTGAGGTGTCTTTTTACATGATTTTAAGACACCTGTCAGCCAATCGTCAAGGTTAATTGTACCACTTCCTGTGCAGTGCAGTGGCACTTGGTAGTAGTACTAGTATCCAAATGACTAGAGGTTTGAATGGATGCATCAACGGAGGGGTGTAGAGGTGGATGAATGGATGGTTGAGGGACTTGAGTCCGAATCAGGTGAAAACAAATGGATGGCAAAAAGTATGAATGGAAAGATTATTAAGAATCTGAGTGCTACAAATGTTCTCCTTTGATTGCAGGCCTGTGGTGCACATATCTCTTTGTAAAGGTGTTGACAGAGAGACTAATAGGGAACCTCAATCACATCCTTGACGAATGTGCAACATAATTGAGCTGAAATGATGGTTTGTCATAATTGGAAATAATTAAGGCTCCTTTGTGGCGACGCTGTTCCATCTGAAGCTTTCATTAGCAGGTTCAATACCAGGACCTTGCTTTTTGCTTTCTCCACTTGAAAAACGGAAATCAGTCATGTCCTTATCCGCCCTCTTGTTGCTGCTCTTTCAAAACTACAGATTTGATGAATAAACTTCCCTTCCTTAAACAATCATTCCTGGCAGCCGGTCGGCGGTTACTTAGCGCAAAGGCCCGGTGACAAGGTGCCTCATAAAAGGCCACCATATCAGATCTATTGCTGTCCATGTGAATGTGGACTGATAAAAGAAGCCGGGGAATAAATCAATATCATGAATGCCAGTTCATCAGATTGGGGGGTAGCTCAGACGGTGAAATCTCAACCACTAATCTCTTTAATAGTCTGATATTACATTTTAATCCCAGTCTGATTCCTTCACTCTTTCGTTCAGGCTGTCTGCCGATGCCTGTCAAGGAGTCAGGGGAGGAGGACAGTAAATAGAGAAAGAGGGGTATCAAAATAGAGTGGAAATCAGGTGGATTAAAGTGAGGGAAAGAGCCGACGCCAGACAGAAAAAAGAGAAAGGCGGAAGAGAGGAGGAAGAAAAGTAGTAGAGGAGGAGAAATGGTTGGTTTATGGAGCGTTGTGGCACACTGCCATTTCAAGTCTGAATTTACAGTGCGGGGTGATGGACTGTGAGAGACGGAGAGGCAATAAAGTGATGTCGATGAGAACTGAGGACAAATTGATATGATCATAACATGTCACATTAAAGACAGGCCTGCCATCCATCAACATGATAAAAGGCCTTCTTCATTCTAACACTAACACCACTGCCATTGATCTCAATGCTTCACTTAGCCAACCGCTAACCATTTATGATAACTATCATTATCCAGTTATGGGGATGGTGACGATCTATCAGTGCTATCGTAGTCAAGGAGTCCGCAACGAAAAGATAACCCTTACTAATTCGTTGCACTGACAAGCCCGGATCATGGAGGGAAATTAAGAAGAAAAGACAATTATCTCCCTCAATTTTTCTCATTATGTCATAAAATAATATGATGGTGATGAAATGACGAAGCGGGAGGAGACGGTGTGTAACGACCCACGGTTGTTAAGTATGATTTGAAGAGAAAAGTCAACTTGAGGAGGAAAACACACTTCACCAGAAAGTGGAAATCCTCCTTACGGCGAGTTTTTGTTGTTACCAGGAGGATGGCGCGCTAATGCCTTCAGAGAGAGACAGAGAGAGCAGAGGAAAAGCAGCATTGACGATAACACCAAACATGCTTTTAAATCACCCTTGAGCAAATCAGTAAATCAATATCAATTAGGCTGTGAAAGAGCCCAAATGGACAACTGGCTTTGTTTTAACTAATGAAGTCTGTGGAGAATCCAATCAGTCCTGCCCCCCCCCTCCCTCTTCACCACCACCCCCACTTCTCATTACCACCATGACAATGTGGAAAAAATGCACACAGACAGATACAGATACACACACTCGGAGGCACTTACTGTTGTAGATTTAAAACAATTAGCATTAGTGATTTCTTGAGAATCTTATACTGGCCAGCAACTATCATTGACCTTTTATGTGATGAATATTATGCAGTTTGATTGAATATCGATCTACACAACAAAGTTTCAACACAACAAGGTATCAATGTGCATTTCACTGTCTTGTGCAATATGTTTCCAAACACATATTATGGTTATTACTAGTGATATTAATTCATTTTAATATTGATTTATGATCAATTAGTTGATGTTCTTACTTTAAAAATCCAAAGGGACAAAATGACTGAATGATTTCTGGTTTTATGAGGTATTATGTGCTGGACTATTTCTTGGCCCAGTGCAGTGACTTCCTGGAATCTCTGCCTGGCAACCTTACGGTGACGACAAGCTCCCAGGAAGTCACTGCACCCGGCCAAAAAATAGTCCCATGCATAACCCTCAAGTTTCACTCCAGTTTCTGTGCAGATTAAAAAAACAAGACACAACATGTTACTTAGTGAGTAGGTGGATTTTATTACCTTCAGACAGAGCCAGACTAGCTGTTTCCAATGTTTGTAGTCTCTGTACTAAGCTAAGCTAACCTGCTGCTGGCTGTAGCTACATATTTACCATGCAGACAGGGGAGTGGCATCGATCTTCCCATCAAAATGTAGGAATGAAAGCAAAGCTGTTATATCATTGTATACTGAATGTCTTTTGGACTGCTGGTGGAACAAAACTAACCATTTGAAGACGGTTCTGGAAACATCTGGTGGGATTTGGTCATTATTTTCTGACATTTTATGGACTAAATTTTTAGTTGGTTAACCGATAATGAAAGGAATAAGTAGTTAGAAGTAGTCAGTAGAATCAGTCCAGTTTACTTCGAGTTTTGACCACATTTCTATTGGTTATTTGAGATCTTGGAACATGGCAACATCATTACGAAGAGTCAAAGAAGTCCAATGAGACAAGAAACACGAGCAATCAGACGATCAGACAGGTTGGAAAAAAAGCCAGCGATTTAGCCAGATAATCTAAACCACTTTATTTGGAGGTAAAACAGAAATTAAGGGCACCGCACAGGAAAACTACAGTAAGTGCGGTTGGTGAAAGCTGAATCAGGAAGTCAATCTGTAGTCTCTTCCAAATAAATTTGGCTAACCAGTAGGTTTGCTTAAAACCTGTATAATCTTCTGATCGCCTGTGTTTCTCGTGTTCCCGTCTGACTTCTTTTTAGCAATGTCTCTGCATTCTGAGATTCTGGCAAATAACTTGAGTACAATGTTGTAATTACTGACAGAAGTGATGGTTAAAGCTATGAAAATAAGAAAATAAGAGTTACCCTTTAACCATGCGCAACTAAAAGAACAAAAGTTGTTGAAAGTTTGAAAGTATATGTCATTGCTACAATGATTTGGATATAGTTCTCACTGAGTGGTACACACACACTACCACATTCCTAAATACACACACACACACACACACACCATCCCTGGCAGGCAGCATGCGGCGAGGCTGCTCAGGGTTGCCATATCATTTTAAACATCCATCAGCTCAGCAGAGATATCATATTAGCGCCTCATCTGCATACGGCGCCGACAGAATGACAAACGAGAGAGGGAACGCTCTCTCCTCCTCGCCTTCGTTGCATCTCTTACATGGCTGCCTTTCACCCCTCCGCTCCCCTCTTTGCTCCCTCTATCTCCTTATCCCTCCCTTCTAACCTCCTAAATTGGATCACCACTGCCGGCAGCGCGTGTGTGAAAGTGTGTGCGCGCACTGTTGCGGTGTAATCACATCTTTTAAATGGAAAAGGGGATGAATCTCAGGAGGAACAATGACCACTGGACCCATATCTGACTCACCAGTCCCCCGATTGGCACTCTTTGTGTCCCTGTATACTCCATCACACTCACTTTTCACTGTGCAATCTAAGACTCCTGCAAACTTTTCTACCTTACACCCTCTACCTTTTTTACTCTCCAGCTTTCCGCCCACAACTCTTCAAACTTTTTAAGCCTTGTGTGCCTTAAGTTTTACACTTTCAGCCAAATTTTTACAGTGTTGGCTGTTCCAATTTTCTCTGCTAGACCCCATGTTATTAAGATTTTAATCCCATGATCCTGCCTTAGTATTAGATCACAGACCTAGCTGTGTTTACATACGCAGGTCATGAACATTTGCAATAACTATGTCACTTGTATCTTGTATATTGAATTGTACAAGTAGCCATAAATTAGTAATGTCCAAGCAGGTGTTTTCCATTAGCTGTCAACATCTGTTGTGACATCACTGAATGGGGCGTGGCTACGAATGCAACATTTCAAAGTTTAACCCCAGTGCAGCTTTAATTTTCTGCCACTGAAATGAACCCTTTTACCACCTGGAAAAAAGTGAATCTTTACTGGTGAACTAATCCTGGATATAAAATCTAACCAATAAAATAATCACATCTTTTGCTTGTCATATCAAATAAGGTATTCTTCCCCTTCTAAACTTATATGTCATTGGTTTACACTGTAGAATGATTGCTGTTAAATCATATGATGATGTGTCTTAACTGCTTTATTGCCTATGCCCTAAAAGTATTTGCAAATCTGATTTGAATGCACCTTTACAAGACACTCCACAGACTAACAATGCCCCCAAATCGCTGCTTGCGGTGGATTGTTTTCCCAAAATGCAGCTTTTAAGTGTTGGCAGCCATAGCTAACGCTGGTGGTTTATTGTTTGTTTTTAATAAATGTAGCAAGACTCCCTGGAAAGCATTATTGATACTGCTGATGAAATGAAGTAAATTGAAATAAAATTTGATTTTGCTAATGGCGTTGACTCTATGCTTAAACAGCCTGTCGGAACATAGGTCCTTTGACAATATACAGAAACCTGCGAGAACACTTTAAATAAAAGATATAAAGGTGTCATCTTTGAAAATCTCTTCTTAAAACGTGCATTTATCGGACAGGATATCCTGATTTTACTCGAGTTTTTACTTGATTCTATTTGAGATAACTGTACATTTTCCTCTTTCACTGGAACTGGTCTTCAATTCAACTTTTATTTTTTATCTGGTCCAGTTTAATGTCGTCTTTTTGTAGTAGTACTAGTATGAGATAAACATCCTAACATCTTCATAAACCTTGTCTTAACTCGCAAAGTACAGAGCTCTGAAATCCACTTTGACCACCCTGCCCTGAACTCTAAATCATCTCTCTCTTCTCCTCTGTTTCTGATTCTCAGTCACTCTCTCTCGCCCGCCCCTTCCCCACATGTTGAGTGAAGAGTAAAGAAGGGCGAGTCGGAGGGTGTCACTGTTGGGCCCCCCGTACAAGACACAGACACAACAACACTTGAGAGTGTAAAGGCGATATCATAGAAAACTAGAACAATACTCAGGAAGACGCTGGTACACAACACCGTGACAATGGCTCCGGATGCTGCAACACAACAGGGAGAAAAGAGAGGGTGGGGGGAGAGTTGGAGAAAGAGAGAGAGGGATGAATGCAGTAGTATCCTCAGATCTGAAGGCAAATCCCCCTTGGTGGTAGTTCTGCTCGAGCGGCTGGCACTGACACATGAATATTTCATACTGTTGATGTTTAAATCCCATCATTTGTGATGTGGCGCGTGAGCGGCGTGCGTGGAGATTCATTGAAAGGAGGAAGAAGAAGAAGAATGTATGTGTGTACGTGTGTGTGTGTGTGAGAGAGAGAGAGAGAGAGAGAGAGAGAGAGTGTGTGTTCATCTATAATGCATAGTTTCAGTAAGTTCACTTGTGATATGGTCTATTGCATCTGTATTTCAGTATTGTGAAAGAAGTGGACGTGCTCGCGTGTGCTCGAGTGCATGTGCGCCTTGAAGCGCAGATTGCCCTGTGTTAGCTCATCCATATGCAACTCAGGCCGTGACACATAAAAACACGAGTGACATGAATACACACATGAAAATATGTCCATACATTGACATGCAGAAGAGCTTCCACAGCTTGAGGTTCCACTTTCTGTTCTCAGGTCAAGTCAGACACTATAAAGCCAATTAGTCAACCAGTTTTCAGAAACTAGTTCATCTAGTTTCTAGAGCACAAAACTAGAACATAAAGGCCTCATTTTCAGCAGGCAGGAGGGGACCTGACACACCAAGACATCGTTGGGCCACAGTTGAGCATCAGGGGCCGAACATCACCCGTAGTTTATCCGGTGTGTCCAGCACATGTTGCTCCAGTTGGCCCTTATCAGCGGTCATTTGAGCATGTTGAATCAGAGTCAGAGGCAGTCAGTGAGAGAGCTGTTTGATTGCCTGTTCAGTCACCAATGGATGACTTCTCTTTTTAAACATCCTTAGGTCCAAAGATGTCAAGAGGCGCACGTTGAAACCAGGCTGAAGTGGGTGAAAGTCAGTGTTAAGACATTCGTTAGGTTTCATATATGTTTTTTTCCATTTTAATGACTGCATTTCAACATGCAGTTAGCATGTGCTTCCATGGGAATGCAGTCATTTGAATACAGTTAAAACACAGGTTACTTTTTTAAGGTTGGCTTGGTGTGTTTAGGGCCACAATATACATATATGACGTCAGTATTCTGTGATTTCCCCTCCATCACAAATACAGATTCACAGAGGCCGATTCCTCATGTTGGCTCGTGTGTCATTATTATAGTAAAACGAGTCCTTTTCAAACATGTAGTTTGGAAACAGATCCAAAGAACCAGAATGTTTTAAAGTAAAAGTTAGCGCACGCCCGGTGTATACAATAAAGTAATGTGTAATAAAAAGCAGGCATGGATGATTGTAGCTTTCAAAATCTTACACAGCCGACAGCCCAGCTAATCTGTCTAAATAACTACAGGTGAGTAATAATTTCACAGTAGTCACTTTACTTATATAGCACTAGTCAAAACAAGTTACAAAGTGCTTTAGACAAGCCATAAACTCAGAAAATCAGCATGAAATAGAATATGAAAAATAAGTGTTTAATGTGTTTCATTGGTTGTGTTGTTCATTTTACTGGTCCTGTTTTAGTTGCATCACTTGTGATGTACCTACCAATTAGTGAATCAATTTGACTGTATTAGTAGATTATGGTTTTATTAATTGATCAATTTATCTTCCCACTTGCGCATCTCACTGGGCTTCAGTCTGCATTACAGAGCCACTCAAAGCAGACCAGACCATTTCTCTTCCAACACATCCCTCAGGCTCATTACACATCTCTCTTCCTCACTGGGTCTCTCTAAGTCTACCCCCTCAGTCCCTCCTACTTTGTCTTTTTTCCAGGTAAGCAACATGATCAAACCCAGACTCTCCATTCTGACTTCCAAATACACAATTTCCCGGCTAATAGAGTGTACTCAGAAATGACTAATCGAATCGGAGCTACCAGGAAAATTAATTTACCATTATGTTCTTCCAAAATTGTAACAGGGAGGGCCGGCAACCTTGTGTAGTACCGCCGCAGGGGAAAGTAAACAATTAGGGACTCGGTGACTAATGAATTCTGTGATTAACGAGTGTGTCGGAGGTAAATCTCTACAAGACTGACACACACGTGTGAGCACGTATGTACAAACAGTTACACACTCAGAGTGAAGCGCTCCTTATCTATACACAGCATTCATGGTTGAAGTGAAATATTCCGCGCCTCTTCCAAATTCTTTTTTTCCCAACCGCCAACATTCTTACCCTGCATGGTTAAGTGAAATAGCTGGCATATCCACTCACAGATAGAGACTGATAGCATGTGTAAGCCCTAGCAGAGTGTGCGTGTGTGTTTACATGCAAGAAAGTGAGAAAAAGTCTAGGTAATAGTGTGTGTGAGAGAGTGTGTGTGTGTGGTGAGAGAACCCAGATAAGGCCAATCTGGTTTGTATTACAGTCTCAGATAAAGAAAGCGAGTGGTGAGGGGAAGATAGCGGAGCGCTGCGGAGGGACGGCACCTCAGTGGCAACACACACACGCTGAAACCACCGCCACTGTTGCAACCACATGAGGAGAAACTCACTGTGTGCACAAAAAGCTCAAGTTTCCAACAAATTTGTCCAAAAAAACCCAAAACAAAACTTGGTGCGGCTGAGGATGAAGTGTCAGATCTATGCACCCTGCTTCTATCAGCAAGGCCCTATTATATACAAAACCCAATGGGCTGAGTCCCATCTGGGAAGCGGGTAATGACAAATATAGAGGGAACATTAGGATTAGATGAGTGTGTGTGTGTGTGTGTGTGTGTTTGTGTGTGTGTGTGTGTGTGTGTGTGTGTGTGTTCACGTGAATGTGCATCAAATCCCCAAAGCAAAGGCCACAGGCTTAATTGAAGGGTGTAGTGGCATAGTGATAGATAGAAAGAGACAGAGGAGACAAGTTGTGTGTTGCTCTGTGCATGTGTGTGTGTGTGTGTGTGTGAGAGTCCCACAGTGGTGTAATGACTCCCCAAGGGAGCAGGACCCGGGGCTGAGACTCCCCTCTGACTCCCCCCTGCCAACTGAGAGGAGGTATGGAGGAGGAGGAGGAGGAGGAAGAAGAAAGATGGCAGTGAAAGAGAAGACGATGGTGGCGACAGCTGTCGGCTCCTCGGGACAGTAATTGGTTGGCTGAGAGAATGAGTATACACACATTCACTAACACACACACACACACATGCTCGCATGCACGCACCCAGGGCTGCACATACGGTAAACCCACCACCCGAAATTGGAGGTGGCACTCCGAGATGGTCATTAGCCACATCCCACCTGGCACAAGCACTCTGCCACCCAACCCTTGCACCCACAGGGGTTTCCTTGTCGCACAGAGCAGGGGTTTGAGGATGGGGAGAAAGGGGTGAGGAGGGTGAGGTGGGCTTATTCAGCGTGACACCTCCAGTCACATCTCAGTAAACAAGCCATCGAGCCCCCACACCCGAAACCCAGAGCTGGAGTGACAGCTCCAAATCACACATGACAGCTTGACTGACAGGTCGGTATGGGCAGAAGGAGGGATGGAAATATGAAAAATAATAAGCTGTAATATTATCCAGACAGGAGAGGAGGGGTGGGGGGGAGAAACAGAGGAAGGGAAAGAAGGTGATGGGAGATGAGGGTGGCAGGAATGGCTGCAGAAAAATAAAGCTACATGTTGAAGCCATGACTTCCAACATCAAGGGCATGAGAAAGAGTTTAATTCGTATTTTTCTTACTTGGTGTGCAGAAACTGAGGCCAAGGACTGACAGTAAGAGCTGGAGGGTCTCTTATCTCTTATCTTTCTTTACTGTGAAATACATGTCTTTGGTTTGTATTTTTCAAAAAGAAACAAAATATCTTGAAAGTTATTTGTGTTTATTTTGAAAATCAAAATTGAATTAAAAACTGATAAAAGAGATTTGACAAATCTCAAATACTGACATTGGTATAAGCCCTTAATAATCCAGTCTCAGTCAGGCTCTACTATGCACTGACTTATAGTGCATGTTTAACATCTATTTTCAAACTCAACACTTTATATATATCATGTGCACATGATAGCAGGTCATGCATACTAATGAATGCTTTGTTACCACGAAATCCATCTTGCCTCTTGTAGTAGGATGGTCATTAGACAGAGAACAGAGAACTGCACTTAAAATATGTTGTCTTTAATTCAACACTGTGTCTGCTTATGTGGCTACGAAAATTGGAGCTACTTTGCATCAAAACCTTCCTTTGACAAAATATTGTTTTCACACTGTATGACACACAACTACATTGATTATTTTCCCTCTCCCAGAAGTGTTTCCCAGACAGATTTGAAAAGCCTTTGAAATAACACTGAGACCACCACCATGATTTTAATATTAACGATAAAACATATCAATCATCATATCATCATCTGTCTTACTGGGGGTGGATGATATGACTGTCCCATATCTCATTCTAAAAAAGGCCACTGCTGGTGAACTGACATCAGTCAAACCCTACATAATAAAATAACTGGAAGGAGAAACTAGTCCTTTGTGGAGGGCAGACGATGGGAAAGGAAAAAGAGTGCAGAGGAGGAAGAAGGAGAGGCAAGAAGTGGAGAAAGAGGGGTTAAAAACGTGAGAAGAGGAGAGGAGAACAGGGGGAAAAAAATTCAATATATTTTTAATCTAGCGGATGTAATCAGATTATGCGTCTGCCAGGAGCGACGTATTTCATAAGGAATAACCAGTTTCGGGGAGGGAAGGGGAAGCAGAGTGGCGAGGAGGAGCGGTGGAGACGTGCACTTTGGCTGGCCGATCTACATCGACACTGACAGATTCTAATAAATGCGCTGGGAGGCGCCCGGAGAAACACAATGCCGTGTAATCATTTTATCATGACAAACCGGAATTCCAATGCTGTCCCATGTGAGCCCAGCCGGGGGAAAATTTAATTAACTGTGAATTGCTCATGCTTGGGGAATGGGGAAGAAGAAAAAGGGGGAGAGGGGGGAGGGGGGGAGGATAGACAGAGAGTAAGTAGAAGGAGGGAAAGAAGAGAGGAGGAATTGGCCTGCTTTAGTTTTGGCAGGGTTTCTGGACTCTTGGGGCTCAGCTGGTTTCATAGAGGAGCTCTGGTTTCAGCAGCTTCGAGCTAACGACGCTAACTCGGAGATCCAATACTGACGCACTCGATCCCTGCATGACTTAGCAGGGTAGAAAACACATTACACACTCGTTAAACTAGACGGAGACACCCTCAAGTATCCGAGGGAGGGGGCTATTAAAACAATCACACACATCTGCTAACACATGTTCAACCACGCTCATGCTTCACACGCAGGTGTTAGTAATACTGAGCTTGTGATGAACTTCTAACAGCCACATTTATTCCCTGAATGACAAGAATAAGCAGGTTTTGGGAAGAGTGGCACTTTGGTAACCACAGAAACCAAAGTTATCCTTGTGGCAATGGTAAATTATTGCCTTCAGCTGCCACTCAAATTACTGTTTTGCAGTACTAGTAATCTAACATGTCACTTTTTGGCTGGTGGCTCGCACTCTGAGAAAGACCAAAAGTATCAAGTTACTGTAAAAACTTTCTCTGAATCTTCTGCATGGCTGTAAGGGTCTGCAGCCCGCAATTTCTGATTGTACGCGACGACTGCACGTGATAACACGCTGGCATAGGCAGACCTCCAATTTAGTAGAGAACATGTGCACATGAGCTATCGACCCTGCTGTGTGACTGGAGAGGAATATCCAAAGAGAAGAGACTCTTTGTCAGGCCCTGTCTGGACTTATTATTTCCATTGTCTCATAGATGGACTAGCGAGACAACTATCTTGCTCGTTGTCATGGGCTACTCGCTCACACCTTCTGAAGCGGTTTGAGCAATCAGATTTCAATCTGTCTGTTCAATCAGCTTCTTGGTTGCATTTACACTTTTTTGATATGGAATAGCTAGCCTACCTATTCCACCCAAGACACATTTAGTGGCTAAGTATATATGTGGCATCAGGCTAACACAAAGCTGCTAATGTTTTAAATGTCCCTAGCTGTAGAAAAAGGGTAACGCCAGAAAAACACCCCACATTTGGCTGCATATCCTTGCAGAATTATCATGATTACCAATACATTTAGCTTGAAAGCTAATAGTTCTCTCACTTTTAAGACAGTGCCAGAAAGATACCATCATCAAAGACAGCATTTGCTTAAGTTTTAGCATGAAATCTGCTATCCACAGTCTTCAAAAGGTGTATCAACTAACAAATCAATTCTCAAAGAATTCCTTTAACCTTATTATTACCCTACACTTCATCTAAATTCTTAACTTTATTCTTAAATCCAAGCCCCATGTGAAAGTTCAGTTAATGTCTCCACTTTGATGGAATTTGCTCTTTTTTTTTTAATCTCTGTGGAGGTATTTGGTCCTCTTGAGCGCAGACATAAAAGATCATACATACAGAAAGAGAACAGAATCTGCACTGCTGCGGCTTGTGACTTTAGATTAGGGCTTGTCAGGGTTCCGGGGTCGCTACGGATACAACCCAGATGCTGCAGCTACGCAGCAGCGTGTCGCTGTGGAAACGGGAAGTGTTGACTGCTGAGAGATAAAGGGCTTGATTCTTCCCCCCGCTGAACACATCTCAGAGAGGAAAATGAACATACACACACATACTGTACATATCCGTGTGTACAGTACATGTGTGAATGTGTTGTGGTACACGGGGTGTATGTTAGAAAGGTGCCTCTTCCTCTAATCCTTTAGACACCCACACAATCCCTCTTTTTCTTTTCCTTCTGCTGTCACTCTATCACTCCTTAATCATTAATATCACAGCTTTGACCCAGGCCAATGAGGATGAGGCAGGGATTTGCATAATTAGCCCCACTTGGTGGACAAGTCCCACTCCAGACCCTATGAGAGCGTCTCTAGTGGGCTTGCTCAATTTCGCATGTAGGAGACGGCGTACAGTTAGATAACCACAGCTGAGAGGAGGGAAAGTGCCAAACAAATGACGAGCAGACAAAAGAGCGCATGTGGTAGGGACTGTTGCCAAAGGATGAAAAGACAAGACATAGTATAGTAGCGGCTTTGACATTAGCATTGCTTCAGTTGAAATGTCAAGTGAATGAGAAAACTTTTGAAACTTTGAGAAATAAGAATTACAGTAGGTGAATTTCCTTGCTGCATTTAAGCAGATGAATTGCATACTAAGTGGACTAAGTGGACTAAATGGTCCTTGTTCTTCAGTGACAGCAAATGTGTATCACATGTCCTGCTTTCCAAACCAGGAAAAATAAATATATATACTGATACACCAACTCTTGGTCATGAAATCATAATGAAAGCCTGATATTGTACATGTGTTGAAGAATTCAGGTACTTGAGTAAAACGTAGCAATAGCAGAATTTAAATATGCTCAATTACAAGTGAAAATTATGCATTTAAAATATTACTTGAATATAAGTATAAGTATCATTAGCAAAATGTACTCAAGTAAAAAGACCAGGTATTACTGTTGAGAAGCATTTTATGTACTTTTTGATATACTGTTGAGTAGTTTAAACTATAAAAAGCCTCATATTTTATGAGCTGATCATCATATGTTTTGTATGTAAAATCTTAATCTGTAAAGTAACTAGTAACTACAGCAAAATTGGTATTCACAGACATGCATGCCAAATATATTCTAAACGTTCAAAATATTATTTGGCTCATTGTATTGATTAGTCATGGTGAAGTAAATATACAGGGTGTATGAAAAAGCTCATTTTATGCATTGAACTGTACACAAGGCCTAACAGCTATAAAAGAAAGAAGTGAAGATAAGCCAGTGTTTGTTATATTTACTGGAAATACATGTAACAGCTAATTAAATTCACCCAAGGGGCAGAACTGAAATCCCATATCATATCTCCTGTCATTGTAAAGTTAGACGAACCACAACAAGGAGTGACATTTCTGGGGAAGTTGCAGTGGACAGTCATTTCACTGAAAGCTCTTGGCTGTAAATGTCGCAATGTCATTTTATTTGACAAATATAGTTCCCCTGACATTTAATGTACAAGTTCTTTATTGACAAAAACTCTCTGCCTCAAGCAAATGTTAAAACTTTTTTTTACAGTCTTGAGTAAGTTTTATAAAAATTTCAGACTCTCCATTCAGGCAATAAAATTCAATACATAACTCTTAGATGAGTATTTGGATGGAGAGGCAGCTATTGTCACTGTAGCGAAACAGATAAATGGACTGGACAAAGGGATGCAGCAAAAGGCGCAGGGTTAAAAACCTTATTTTGATTGTTATAGAATTATGTTTTCATCCAAACCACCCAGGACTCTTGGATTGATTACAGCTGGACAACCAACAAGGCAGTGAAAGTCCATGTACTTAAAGCAAGCAGAGCACAGAGGATGAAGAAAGGGACAACTGAAGGGATGAAAGGATGGATGGACGTAACAGAGAGTAGATGTGCAGAGGAATACCATTAAAGATGGCAGCACTGCAAGAGCACGCCCAGACAGAGTGGTCTGAAGCCCAGGGGATGTCAGCCTTTATCACACACACACACACACAGAAACACACACTCAAACTGAAGAACCTCTCGTCCACTTGACAATCCCCCACACCATTAGCTCTTGTAAAGATTTCTTTATTGGTATATGTCATGCTCTGAGTTTTCCTAGAAAACAGCAGTGCCTAGTTATGAAGTAATAGTCTTAATCAGCGGCTGGCTCTATGCCTGAACCTGGGCTCGTAGCTTAATCATCACTGTTTGGTTTTCTCCATGGATACAGCGAAGACATCCCAAAACACTCCCACTTTATGACAACATGCCCCAAAAGTAGGAAAAATGAGGCCCCGCGATGTTTGAGGAGAATGAAGTGGTTATGTAAGTTAAAAACAGACAAGGCAAGAGTCTGTTGATACATGAGAATCACATTAGGCTGATCACATCTTGTTTCACTTCATCCTGATACAGCTGGTGTGCGACGAGAAAGAAAGACAGGCTCAGAGAGCAGGGCTGAGTGTGACAGAATGAGGCAAGTAAAAAGGAAAGTAAAAGGCAGGCGAGCCAAGGTTATTTCCACTGTCAAGAACAGTTCCCAACCAAGTCATTTCCTAAGAAGAAGCATCTCCACTGAAGTCCTGGCAAAAGACACGAAACGGAGAGGGAAGGTAATCTGTGGCGAGGCATAAAGGGAATTTGGGCGCTAAAGTCCAGCTGTGCTGTCTGTCTCTTTGTGTCTTTGTGATATTTAACAGCAGGAAGCACAACGCATACAGGCCTGTGCAGCTTTCTTGGCATGAACGTATGAAGCTAATACTGCCGAGCTAACAACCAACATGTAACAAGAATTAAATAGAGTACCGTCCCTACTCTGCTCTAATAGGGTTCAAGAGAATGAGACTAAGAGAGCTGCAATTGACCCGTGATAACCCAAGCACTTCATGGTCTCTCTCCTTGTCTTGAAAATATACTTGATTAAGCTCTGAGGACCAAAATATTGTACAGTTATATAAAAAAACTTTTTTCACTTACAAGTCCAACCACTGCATGTGAGAGTCTCACAAGGTTTGGAAGGGAGGAGTTGCAAACGTCAGAGTATTGATTTATAGGCACTCTTAGACCAGTGATGGTATGTTTAACAGTAAACTATAGATTTATGATGCTGCCAAATACCATTGGACGGATGTGAACATTTGAGACTTAACACCTGCCAATGCAGGCCTGCTTTAAGACAGAGAGGCCATGTATAGAGCTGGCACATACAGTACTTTAGTCATAACATTGTATCCAAAAATGGCAGCTGGCCACATACTGGGAATCTCACAGATGGCCAGAAATGGAGCAGCCTAGTATCCCTAGGAATTACTTTTATATGGGACAATTCTGTGGTGCATGATTTACATGCAATTCCAACGTTTGGTGCCAATGCAGGAAGTGATGTGACCTTTATGCAGTGACACAGAAAGTAAGAGTGTGGAGACTGGGTCTTGGATAGGTGTGTAGTGTGTTTCAATTTCATGCCAGGAATTAGTGTTAACACCCCGTCACAGACGAATAATTAATTGCCTTTTGATTTGACCATGATTTATGGAGCAATCATGGTTGCCATGCTATATCATGGAAATAAATCAATAAAAATGTTGGCGCTGAATGTATTTTTGCAAAATTGTCCAGTATCAATGTTCAGTCTGGCAATATGATTGAAAAGAAAAAACCCTAGCGCCACAATGGCAACCACTGACTTACACTATGCATAGAAAAGTCATAGAAAAGAGCTGCGAAGTGCAGAGCAACACCATAAAGTATGACACTATAATTATTGAATTAATCTAAAAACTACCCAGAATCCAAAAGTGAACTGATTTAAACTGATTAATGTTTTATCTGGTTTCTATAAAGAAAAGTCTTTAACTTCAGCCAGCAACACAACAGAATTTTAACATTGATGATTGGATGTATCTTACAAAAATGCTCCTTGGGAGTTATATAGGTGTACTTTTTCTTTTTATCAAAGAACTTGGTATTTTCTAAAGCAGGTGCTCATCTTTTGTGCTGATGATTCAGTCGCTAGTGTTTCATGCCCATCCAAGCCGCTCTACCTGCCAGTTACTTCATAGCACTGTCTATAAAAAAATTAACAGGATTTACTTCAGTTCTTTCAGGGCATTCAGGGTTACTTCTGTATCCCTGGATGCCCGAATGCCTCCTCCCGTTTATTGCTCAGTCTGTAACTCTCTCTCAGCAACACTTCCATCCCAAGAGCTGCAGACTCAGGTTGAGGGACTGCCGTGGATCAAATGTGGAAGTGGAGCGTGAATGGTGGCGAGCTGGAGGTAGAGTCTTAACTGCCTCTACCTCTCCTCTCCGTCTTATTCTCTTTCTGCTAGAGTCACTTTGTACCGATCAACCTGCGAAAGAGTGTGAAATAGCGGCGCTGGGATCTCATCCATCAAATCCACATGGAAGGCCCTGGAGGGCCCCGTGTGGAGAACGGTAACCACATCAGATATTGTAGTTAAACAATGAAGAACTGGGCTTCCATCTTCACAAAGATACTATCAAATTAAAGATGTCCGTCATGGATCACTTCACTGGCTACCAATATGGTTTGACAGATCACTTTAGAGTCTGCTGCCATCAGCATGAAACCATTTGTGAGATTAATGGTGATGAGCTTGACAACAAGGCTTGCAATTGGTCCACGGTTGGTTTTCTCTGTTTAATATGGCAGCATTGAGCTCATAGTGCTAGTCTCCTCCACAGCCCTCTCCATCCCGAAGAGCTTTAATCTCCCACTGGGCCTCTGGGCGACCCATCCAACACACATTTGCATACATCTGCATATTTCCCATTAGGCTCCACTTGTTGCCTTTTCATCGAAAACTCGGATATGGTGATGATCACCCTCGACGGTAATGGTCCTATCTTTCTCTGCCTCTTTCTTTCTTCCTTTTCTCCCTAACTTTTTTTCCACCACCTCTTGATCCCTTGTTTCCACTCTGTCGTGTCTCTTTCTGTGGCATAGCTGTGATCAGTGTGAGTGCAGTATGGAAGTCTGATTCAGAGACAAAGGGAGAAGCTCCGAGTTAGATCAGCAGTGCTAGCTATAGTAAACCATCTGGGGCCACTGACAGCCTCCGGCCTGAGCGAACACAATAACAAGACAGAATAAATGAATTCAGCGCACAATGACCACGTCTGAACCAGACTAATTAGATTAATATGTGATCAACTATTCAATTAGGCCCATTCAGCTGCAGAGCTCAAGAGGTATGGATACATGCAAATGAGATGAGTGAGCACAAATTGGGGGAAAAATGCAATCACGAGAGACGGAATGAATGGATAAAGTGTGTTAACAACCTTTACATATATATTCATTGAGTCATTCACTGAGTAGACTGTTTGTACACATACAGGGGAGTCCATTGCCAACATACTGAATGGCAATACATAACTTTAGAAGGCCAGCTATTGAGGGGCAGCCTCGTGTGGTACAGCTGAGTTAAATCAGTGTTGCGGTGGGTTTTTATACTCTCTGACTGATGCCAATGTTTATTTATCTAAGAGCCAATGTTTAATTTTGCTCCGGAGTCTCTGGATTGCTCATTAAATTCAGATTTATGCCAGACAGGTGGACATAAGACTCCAGTTTGCCCGGAGTGTGTGAACATGTGTTAGTGTCAAGCTTTCAGATAGACTGGGGATGTCTCAAGGGTGTTTTTCTGCCTGGCATCCAGTGTACGTTGGAAAAGACTGCGGCGTCCAATAACACTTAAAGGGTCAGTTCACCCAAATTACAAGAAAAAAAAACAGGGGTCTCTTGGTGGCATCTAGCCATGCAGATAGTTTTGGGTTTTATTAGTCCAGGTTTAAAAGAAGTCACTCTCGATGGTTTACACTGGAACTTCTTTCTGCTGAAGAAATGGTTCCTAGATAGGTCTGTGGAACATCCAGAGTAACCATGACATTGTTTCTGAAGAGACAAATTGCATAAATTTTCATGAATTGAATTTCATTCACTTTCATTGTACTGGGTTGTTTCAGAGGCAGCTATCTCAAAATCAAAATTAAACCAAAACTATTGGCATGGTTAGAGTTTACTGGGGGTAAATGGGAAAATATGTTCGTCTGAACGGTCTAAGCATGTGTAGGAAATGAATACATGAGTGAATATTTTCAAAATAAGACTATATGGAAATCATATTTAGCACCACCTATTGGACAACAATTAGTCATGACAGTGTTCTCTGAATAAAATATGACAGCAAAAGCCTTTATTAGCTTCCTATTATCAGGATAGCTATGCTATCAAAAAGAAAGCGCACTAAAGAAGGTGGCATTCAACAAAAAGCTCAGCATCACCTTTCCCTGGCTGCTTAATTTTCTGCAGGGCACTAATCAAGCGCCTGTCTCCGCTCATGAATGTAGAGGGAAACCTCGAGCATTTAAATGTGCATTTAATTGCGTTGGTTCTGGAAGCGTCGTTAAGTAAGAGCTGGGAAATACATTTCTTAATGCGACTTAGTGATGCCCGGCAAATCAAAGACCATCAAGCGAATTAATGAGGGTGAGCGGCGAGCGCATTAAGAGTAGAGACGGAGCGCCTCCATAAACAAATACATATCTCTCAACTAGACAGCAGGGACAGAGGGATAATGTGGAAGACGTAATAAATACACTTCCCTGTCAATAGGCACGGTACGCTATCCATTCTAGCACAATGTGCCCCACTTTAATAGTGTAAATACACACACACAGACACACACACCTTTTCTTACACTGTTTTTAAAAGGCAGACAGATGCTTCTTCAGCGGCGTTCCTTTGCTCCTGTGAATACAGCTGAAAAAGCCTCTAAAGAAGAAGAGAGGAGTGGGCAGGAGGTGGGGGAGGTGGCGGCGGTGGTGGGGAGGGGGCAGAGATGAAAAAGAAGAGAACTAGAAATATGAAACCTTCCTGGTTATTAAAAGCTGTCTTGCGAGGGCAGCGCTCCTGTTGTTAAGTACTCTTTCAATTATTAACGGTGCCGCCGCTTTCATCCGCTGGTGTGTGAATGCCAATACAGCTCCAACACACACTTTCACTGCCTTCCTTTTTCTCTTTTCTACTTGGTTACAGGCAAACATACACTCAGGTATTCAGTTGTAATTGTCGCAGAGCTGGAGAGAGGACAGGTCAGCAGTGAGAATGATTATATAAAACTGGATGTTTGGAGACTGAGAGCTCTGAACAGGTGGCCGGAGACAAAGAAAATAACTTTATCATTAAGGCAAAATTCAAAAACCACACTCACTGAAACATTTTTCAACCTGAGCGGGCGAGCCTCTGGGGGGAGCTGCAGGTATATACTGATGGCCAACAGCGCTCAGGTCAGGCCCAATTTGGGGCATTTTTCTCAACTGTCAATTGCCCGTCAAGCTTCGGCAATAAAGGAGAGGAGATAAGGAGAGAGATTTGAGATAGTTGGGATTGAGCCATGGGCAATAAGAGAGGAGCAGGAAGCTTTTAGGGTGTTATCCTGCCTCTCTGTTCGCAGCTCCAAATGTTCCTGTGCCTCTGATGAGACGGGCTCACATGACAGATTACCAGCACAAATGCTGCTTGAGGAAAAGCTGGCACAGGGAGAGATCCAAACACGCCACCGTCAGATATATAACTATGTGTGTTGGACAGTGTGTGGTGTGTAGAAAGAGAGAGACGGATGGTATCTGGTAGAATGGCAGGATCATGTTCATGCCTGATGTAGTCACTGGATGAATGTAATAAGATGTCTTCTGGCATGGAAATGCAGGACATCACTCACATATTCATGCACTTCTGGCTGTGATTCTCTGTGAAGTTTGAGTATCTCAGAGTGTCTGCACAGGAAGTAAAATTCCATCTCAAAAAATGAGGAGTGCATTGAGTTTCTGCTGCAAGCATACCTTAAAATGGTTAATTAGTTCTAAATGAAGGCTGTATTACTTGTTTGTAAATGATTTGTAATTGCTTTATTTATCATCCATTAATAAGAACAACTTTTTGGTTGCCAGGTTGTGATAAAGTGCTTTCGGCTGGTGTTTATCCTCCCCTAACCTGACACTTCTTTTTAGCTGGCTATTTATTAACCATTAATAAAGCCATTAGTTACAAGTCTTAAAAGCTAGAAAGGAAATGTTGCCCGCACAGGAAGAATGTTTTCAGATGCACGATACTTGTTTCGAGATACAGCCAAAAAAACAAACATGTGAAAGAAATTGCCAGTTCAATAAAGATATTTCAAAGTTTCAAAATTAAATCACTGCTTCAAGATTGTTTATGAGTGAATCTTAAAAGGAGAGGGAATACCACCAGTCAGTGCACTTGAAACGAAAAATTAAACTTGATTTTAAACTAGTTGCACTGGGGATATTTTTACAGTACTGGCAGATTTACGCACTCGTTTCAAGAAAATAATTTTTAGGGCTCAATTATAGGCAGACATGAATTGACACGATGGAGATATTTTTGCAGTATGTTTTGCATGGAGGCCTGACACAAAATGGCGAGGTTAGGTGTTCATACCTTGCTGTGGGCCTGTTTTGGCCTCTTAGAGAACGCTTGTTTTAAAGCGAAGCCCAGTCATTCTGCCCATTGAAAGTTAGCAGAGTAGGGTATGTTGAACTGAGCGGGAGCACTGCTTATCGACCATGGCCGGGCGCGTTTCCACTCTGGAGATGGGACGGGAGGCACTGGGGCGTGCTGACGACCATCCCCCGGGACTCCTGTCCAATTACAGCTCAAAATGAGCCAGGAGAGTGCCGAGATTGGGCTGGGCGCACCAAGGTGATGATGGAAGGAGGGAGGGGGCTGAGAGATGGAAAGTAAAGGGGCCAAGGATATGAGTAGCACTTGAAATTAATGGGGCAGGGTGGAGCGGGACTCCCAGGGGTGAGCAGGAGGGCCAGCTGATGACATTAACTCCACCCTCAAGCAACCATTAGGGGGCGAGAGGGTCCAGTAATCCCGGGACACAGAGCAGAGAAGGCTCACAAGGTTCCCCAGATTGCAGTGCTGCCGACGGGCTAAGCTGGTGCTGCAAGCGGCCTGGAACATCGACCACGGTGATGTTCTGCGAGTTAACTGCGCATGACACTATTAGAGGAAGCCAAACACCCCTGATGCTCAATACAACTCGTGAAATCTTTAAAGCATGATCAAATAACTAAGCTGAGAATTTCAGGTTGCAATCCAGATTTCATTCTGACCCACATCACGTAAAAACTGACAAATTGAAAGATTTCAGCAAAGATTTTAATAAGTGCTGGCGTTCAGAGGGCTTTCATTTGAAATGTCATATTTGGACGACTCTGCTCCGAGAGCTATTAAGCAGAAATGTGTTCGTCTATAAAAGAGCTCTTCTGTGTGTGATTGCCATTTAATAGCCAGCCATACGTTCACGCTCCAGTCTCGCTTTAATGTTGCAGTGCACCAGGGACCGTCAGCGAGCGGGGAGAGAGAACCCAAGGCCTCGAAACATCTCGTCCAAATTACCGTCATCTTCCAAAGCACGGCGTCAAGGGGATGAGATGAAATGTTGTCATAATGTTGCTGTGGCGGAGCTCATTGCCTGCACATTCAGTGTGTACGGCCACAAGATACGACACAGACTGCAATAACAACACACTGACACCGCACACTAGCATTACAACGTCAAATCTGTTTTGATTACACATGTAATGCCGATTTAATTAATACTAGAGTGGTTGTGTATCGGAAGCCCTGATTTGATTCTAATTCTACATTTTCAGATCAGACAACACTCAAGTACACTTGTTGTATAATTTCTACTGCTTTTAATAGAGAGTTTTAGTGGGCCATGATGGCCTAAATTGCTTTTCAGAGGTTTCAACACTGGCAAAAACATGCATTTTGTGAATTTTACAGCATGAAAACAGTCAAATTTAACTTTAAAGATAGTGAATAATAGTATTAGATATCAGCCTGCATCAGTTGTAATCTAAAAATATCCAGCTATCAGTTAAATCCTATCAATAAGAACGTGGCACAGACAAGTACACTTGTGTTCTCTGTTTGACACACAAAGAAAACACGCCAGTTGCAGAGTCAAGAGAGAGGGAGAGAAAGATAGAGGAACACATTTTAAGTTTTTGCCGGGAGTCAGCGATGCTTTTAATACATACAGTCACTTCAATGGCACATTAAGACAGTGTAACCACGGCAACAGACACCAGGATTATGTCAAAGAGAGGCACACAAAAGATCCGAAGATGCTTTGTTTAAAACAGTGGCAACACGGTCCTGAGAGAAAAGAAAAGAAAAGAAAAGAAAAGAAAAGAAAAGAAAAGAAAAGAAAAGAAAAAATTGAAGGCAGAAATAAGCAAGGCTCCGAGAAAGAAAGCTAGAAATAAGCACAGCGCTGCGAGGGCAGGATTTGCAGCTCCCGCTGAGTGTGTGTAGGTCTATTAATCACATTGTGGGGACATAAATCTGTGCACTCACGTTTTGGGGACTTACATCCATTTGAGGACAAAAAGCAGGTCCCCACAAGGTAAATCCTGAAATTTTAGGGTTAAGATTTGACTTTTGGTTATGAATAAGGTTACGGTTGGGGTTAGACATGTAGTGGCTATGGTTAAAGTTTGGGAATGGTCTCCAGGGAATGGTAGTCAATGCAATGTCCTTAGAAGTGACAAAAACAATTTTTATGTCTGTGTGTGTGTGTGTGTAAGTGTGTCAATAAATGCGCTGATGAATACTTATGAAATCTCTCTCTCTCTCTCTCTCTCTCTCTCACACACACACACACACACACACACACACAGTATGAGATGTAATGACCATAATGGCTCCGGGGCTCTTTCTTTAGTCATCTGACTGTGAGCAGAACATTAAGCAACGGTCCACTTCCATAAAACACACACTGTTTCTGCAGCTGCAGTAACACCGTCTGTCTCCTCCTGCTTGTCTCCTGCTCTTCACTACTCCCCCCCACCCTCTTGACATTTCCATCTTTATCCAATTTTTTGGTCTTCAAGAGCCAAATCCAGCCAGGTCAAGCAGAAGTAAGACAACTCTCTTCTTAATACCTGGCTGCTTTAAAACTTAACTGCAGTGCTGTAATTTTGAACAAATCAACAGGTTTTTTTTGTTTTACAGAGAAGTACATTGGGCGAACAAAATAAAAATAATATCTTTTAATATAATAAACCAATCCATTACAATCCCATCAGTAAACATTCAGCTCTGTATTTCTATTATGTTGTCCACCCCTTGTATGAAATCAATGAAGTGAAAAAGTTCTATTGTAGCAATGTCACTTTAAAGTGCGTTGAGTAGTATTGAGTATTTGTCTCAGAGACAAGTTGAAATATGGACACTTAACCTCCATAACAAAGTCACATACCCATAAGCTAACCAATCAGAGCACAGATCAAACAGAAATGTGTCACGATGCAAAGTGTTGTAAAGTGTTGCCACTTCCTTTTTTGGCTAAAAATGTCTTTTGATGACTACAAGTTTCTTGAAACTCCGACAGCTAGTTTTGAAAGCCTAAAATCTCCAATGTTGCAGTGCATGGTGAAGTAATAACTGAGTCATGTGCTGAATGTACCGTGTACACCTGTATGAATATGCCTGCATGTCTGCTGGTAGCCAAGAAGCTGATGAATGAGCCGCTGAGAGCGAAGCATGAATGGAGCAGCTGATGCGAGTGCGACTTCAGTACCAAAACGTACAGAAATAGATTTTAGAGACCTGATCTGAAAAATCCAGAGAGAAATTAGACCCTGATCCAAATGTGCTCTTTCTGAAATATACAGTCCTTGCAAGACGTTGTATTGTCTTAAACCTTAATTCAGATTTCAAAAAGTTTACAATTAGAACAGCTGCTGATGCTCAGCACTAGTTTGAAAGAGGGGGTTTTCCTTTCTTTCACACAGACATAACGACTCAGAGTCTGGAGCGAATCAGCTCTGGTTGTTACATCATACAGTATTCCCGCTATCTGGACTCCACCCTGCAGCGCTGTTCTCGTTTCCACACTATGTATTGTGTGTGTGTGTGTGTGAGATCTCCTTCATGGCATCCACTGAGTGTGAGAGTTGTGTATGTCTAATTTCTTATTCCTGCTCTGGCTCGTCTCTTCCACTTGCCAGCGCCCTATCTGTTGATGTCATACTGCTTTAACCCCCGCCCAGCCCGTGACCTTTGACCCCCACCCTCTTCACTAAACCTATATGGGTTTAACTGATAATTTGGGACCCAGCTCTCAAAAAGAAGAGACAAACAAAGGGCTGTCTACCCCCATCTCAATGTGGTTTGAGTGATTATATTGCATATTGCACGAATTGATCAATACTACATTTGTTATCAATCTAAATTTGGCATTATTAGTGTCAGCCTACATAAACCAACACTGGTTTTAACCAGTTGACAGTGATCATGAGTGTGATTAAAGATGACTGTGAACCGTCTGCAGTCAATCAGCCTTATTTCCTGTATTTAAAAAATAAAAAACAACAAAAAAACAATGCTCCGCTGTCTCTCCTTTCACTTCTCTTTCTCTTGAGCTTGCTCTGCTTTTTCTTCCTCCTTTTTCCCCCCTCCCTTTTGCAACACTCCAGGGTCACCATCTGCATGGCAACACTCACAGCGTGACACTTCCATAACCCAGGAGGAAGAGAGCGACAGAGCACAGACCTCTCTCTCTCTCTCTTGCTCTCTCTATTCACAGGCCACCCATAATTCATTAGCTCTCCCTCTCATCCTCTCTATATTTTTCTCTCTCTGCAGTGTGACCGATGTGGGTTTGTGAAAGCTCGTTGGGATACTTTCTGGAATGAAGGTGCTGACCGTCGATATTTTGTACCGCCATTCAGCATGTTATAAATTTGACCAGTTTCATGCCAAACCTCATTCAGGAAAAGCTATATTTTAGACCGTGGGACAATAAAATGTCCCATTGAAACCAAAGATACAATAGCAACAATAATGCATACAATCTGCATCTTACCCACTATGACAACAATATATAATCAGACTTCTTAATATCAAGCCGATATCCGCCCCATTTATTGTATTAATTGTAATTATCATCAACTTATAAGGTTCTTTTTGTGAAATAAAACATCAATAAACCGAGAACAAATCCAACTACGTGAAGAATAATGATTTCCTTGACAGATAGCCTCTGGTACTGCACAGCTTCAATCCGACCTACTGAAGTGATCCTTGCAAAACCACACACTCACTATGATTGGTCAGTTTTTCATTTGGCCTCTGGTCATGCATTGTGTGCATTTTTTGGCTTCACTTTGAGCATCCATCAGTCACACACAAAGAGATTTAATTCCTTTTTTTTTAATTATTATTATTTTCACCGGGCAGAGTGCCAATGTTGCCCCCTCCCCCCTTTACGCCGCTAAGCTTTCCGTTTTGGTTGCAAGCGAAAGCTGTTTATTTATTCAGACAAGATCTATTTTTCCCTCTCATTTTTCTCCCCCCCCCCACCACCACCACCCTTTTTTCTTCCTCTCCCTCATCGTCTTCCTCTTTTCCCCCCTGCTCACAGGGGATCACTGTGAGGAAGAAAGGGGGGGGAGGGAGGAGGAAACCCGCCGCGGATAATGATTGGGAGGTGAAGAAGAAATTATGAAAAGAGAGAAAAAGGAAGGGATGCAAAGAGAGAAGGTGGAGGACAGAGCCTAGTCTTTATTCCTGTGTCTCTTAAGCCATACAGCACAAAGGTGGTGGTGTGTCACCGGAGGAAACACACACACACACACACACACACACACACAGGTATAAAGCTTCTTTATGGACCTGGCCCTTCGTGAGAATAAGACTGTAACAAAGTACAGCACTACAATACAGCCAGAGGGAATGATTAGCGTATGTGTGTGTGTGTGTGTGGGTGTGTGATTGTGTGTGTGTGTGTGTGTGATTGTGTGTGTGTGTGAGGAGGAGAGAGCGAGAGGTTTGGTGAAAGAAAGGGAGTGCGAGCAAGAGAGATAGAGACAGAGTGCCGTGCTTCAGGTGGTGCATTATTAAGCAGATTTGTCACTTTGGGCCAATGGTGTTAAGTGTGTCTGTGTGTGTGTGTGTGTGTGTGTGTGTGTGTGTGCAGAGGCATGTTTGTGTGTGTGTGTGCAGAGGCTAATGTACAGGTTGCACTGAGCAGTTTAAGTTGAAAATGACGGAAAGAAAAAAGCAAATAGGCTCCTAAAAAGGAAAAAAGAGAGAAACAAAAGGAAAGAAGGAAATGACAGAAAAACAGACAGAAGGAAAAAGGCGGACAGACAGTGAGAAATAAAGAAAAGTCGAAGACATAATGGGATAAAAAGAAAAAGAAAAGCAACACGAGCGGACAAAAAGGGACAAACAAGCAGAAAGAAAGACCGTTTCTTATACTTTAAGCATTTTCGATTCACATGTGCAGTCACATCACCTCATGCTCACTGAACGCGCACACACACACACAGCGATCGTCATGTGAGGTGTGAGTTGTACTTTAAATCCCCGCGGCTGCTGTTGACTAAGCTGATCTTTGTTGGGGTGGGGGAAAAAAGCAAAGAAAAAAGCAGCTACTGCGTCTGCCATGACAGGCAACAACACTTGTTTTAGTCAAAAATAACATTAAAGTGACAGACAATGTCCTCCGCGTGTGTGTGTGTGTGTGTGTGTGATCTGTAAGCCTGCGGTAGGTAATCTTACTTTTGGAAGAAATCAAGCGAGATGAATGCTGAATCTGGCAACACATGCAGAGGATGGGACAGAAACACACACACACACACACACACACACCGTAACCTGTGAGCATTCTGTTTGAAAGGCTGAGAATTTGCAGCACTGCGACTGAAATACACTTGCAAAGGCAGAACAATACCCGTTTTTTGTCTCTGACGGCAGGAGGAGACGCAGAAACTACGCTGTGACATTTTGATATATATATTTCCAAATACGTCCACTTTCCTCACAAGCACTCTGTTTCCCCGGATACGTTTATTCTTGCCTCAGAAATGGCATTTTGACCACAAACCTCTCCTTTCAAACCAAAGATAATAAACATTTTCACGCTTACATGTATGGAATCTGATGAAAGTTTCACAGTAACATCATCAGTTGTATAAGAAGAATTCAGATCCTTTACTTACTGTTGTCGAAACCGCAATACCACAATGTAAAAACACCACATTAGAGGAAGAAGTCCTGTAAGAGTAGTCACTATGCAGCATGAGCCCTGTCAGATTGACCATCTCTGTCGACAACATTGAAATTGAACTTCCTTTTATGAAATAAAACATTAACCTTCAGGGGAAAGAGCAGAGGTGCTTTTTCACACTGCAAACACTATATAGCTAACGACCGCGGCTACTGATCATGTGATGAAATGTGTCATCACATGATCTAGGTGGCTTGCCACCACGGCTAAAGAATTTTTGGGGAGGGAATTCCTGGACTGTTAGATTAATATATATGTTACTGGATTATCATTAGTGATATGTTAATATGTAATGCGTAAGCAGCCTTTTAATGTTGTAACTGGGCAAAATGGAAATCATTTTAACAACTTTATATACGTCTGTACAGTGGAAATGAATAGTTGATGCTAAAATTCATCAGCAACAATTTTGATTATTGATTGATTGTTTGTTGTCATTTTTCACGGAAAAATGCAAAAAGTTGCCAGTTCCAAAAATGTGAGGATTTCCTGCTTTTCTTAGTCTTAAAGGACAGCTGAAGATAGATAGGACTGGATATCTTTGGGTTTACACCTGTGCAATTTGAAGACGTTTCCTTGGGCTCTCATTTTTCACTTTTTTCTAACATTTTACAGCCCTCACGATTGTTCATTTAATACAGATTATTTGTCAGATTAACTGATAATCAAAGTAATTGTTAGTGGCAGCCCTGTAGGGTAGTTTAATCTATAAAAGTACATAACAATCCATAAGATTTATCATATATTTTGTAAATCTGCAAAGTAACATATAACTACAGCTGTTAAATAAATGTAGTGGAGCAAAAAAGTAAAGTAAAAAATATTTGTCTGCAGTAGCAGTACCTCAAAAATGCACTTAAGGACAGTACTTGAGTAAATGTACTTAATAACTTCCAGCACTGTAGATCTCATATTGATAACTATATAAGAAAAATATCATATGTCATATCAGAGGTGGCACTGAGTGAACAATATCCAACTTTTACTTAACAACACACACACCTGGATGAGTCTCGTTAGCATGGTGCTCTTTCATTCTCTTGTCCCTCCTCTCTCCTGTAATTTCTAGTCTTTCCTGCTGCTCTGCAGCTTTTCCAGTCTCCTTCCCTCTCTATCATCTTTCCTCTGTCTCTTTTGTGTCTTGTGACGCACTCTCGCCTCAACTATGTAATTATCCCTCGCTGATTCCAGGGGGTTCGGAGGAATTCAGCCCTCCCTCTCTTTCTCCTTCTGCCCGCCCCGTCCGCCTCCGTCACTTGGATGCTGAATGCCGTATTGTTCTTCGCCCGTTACAAAGCTTTGATTGACAGCTGTGGGAAGCGAAGAGTGAATTTTTAGTCCGCCCCCCTGCAGGAGCCCAACCCTCCCTCTCGCTGACATCACTTTCATTTAAACTTGTCACCCAGCCTCCTCCTGTATCTCAGGATTTAAGTGATGTGGTGGTAGAAATGAGATCCAGTCGGGGGTGCGTCGTTTGGCAAAAACACCATAAAAATGTCCAGACCGTAGTTATGATTTTTATATATCAGTTTCACTCCGCACCGTGGATTTTACATCCCAAATGAGACTAAACGTTATCCTGTGAATCAAAACATGAAACTAAGTTTGCAATCCGTGTCCTTTTTTTATAACCAGCCTGCTCCTGAGTCCTTCTTCTCGTTCTTTCCCCTCATTCAAACCAAACCAGCCCCAACATCAACCTGTGATGCGCTCGAAGCAACCAAGCTCTGCTCTCGAGGGGACCGAAGAACCGCAACCTCGCCGCTAAGTCTAAACCTTCTGAGGTGTTTCCTCTGAACCCAGAATAAACCCCTGGAAAATAGCTTGTTAGGACGTCACATGACTGAAACAGCGTCATGATTCACATGCGTCAAATTCAGGTGTAAACACGAGCAGAGACTGTCCTCATCTCTATGGAGAAACAACCACAGACTACACACTGAAAGCACAGTGATGGAAAAATGTAAAGGAAGAAGGGGTTTTTCAAAGTTAGAGTGATTTTTCAAGTTAATAGTGGATTTTGATTCCAAATCAATTTGCAAACTAGCTGTGTTTGACTCTGATGATGAAATGACTGTTGCCTCATTTCTACATAATGGCTTCAGTGTCCAGTGACAGTCTTAACATGCCTTTTTTCTGAGCCTTTCCCAGCGTCACAAGAATGAAATTCTGGGAAAAACACTTAAAACTTGTCAATTTCTGGGCATGAAAATGCTCAAATTTAAAGATAAAACACTGACTATCTGCAGCTTCACGCTGAAATGTTTTCACTCTAACCCTTTAGTTAAAACCAGTATAATCCTGACTGGAGAAAAGGTCTGGCTCATAGATAAAGCACCACACACACACTCTCACGCCACACACACTATCAGCGGGGATTTAAAGATTCAAACAGTGGTCTTGGTAATTAGGCAGATGGATTTGTGCCTCTCTTCCCGGTCCGGCGGGATATAAAGCGACACATAATGCAAGCGGACGAACTCTTTAAGTGGATTAATTAAAACCAACACTGCGGGGTCAAAGGTCAAGCCCCCTTCCGCTGTCAACCTCCTCACTCTTTCCCTTCCCTTTTCCTCCCGCCTCGCTCGGAGGACACTCGAGCCGCAGGACGGTGCACCTGCGTGAGTGGAAGGATTTAGATGATTGGACGACGGTGAAAATGGACCCTGAGGAGATGCAGGAGGGAAAGAAACGGAGCAGTGAAGGAATGATGGTGGAGTTTTTTTTCTTAGCGTCTGAGCTCGGACATGAGGACTCATTTTCACATTAGCCCTGAAAATACGCGCTTGATCCGCAACTAAACCTCTAGTTTGCTCGCATTCCCCTTTAAAAACACACTCTTATCTTTAACTTACCATTTCAGAACACCCAGCAATGTTTGAACCAGACGGTAAAAGAATAAAAACCTGAGCTCTCCTCTCTCCCCTCCCTAATTGAAGACAGAACACACCTCGACTTTGTGTGTGTGTGTGTGTGTGTGGTAGCTGGATGTAATCAGATGGAATTAATATGCATGCTGTTTCTCATTATGGAATAACTGAACTGCACTTCAGATATGTGGCGTGCACTGTGAGAGGCACGGACAGATTTCGAACATCCATCCCCTGCGCTCCCTCTGGAACATGAGTGTGTGTTTATACATGTGTGTGTGGTGTGTGTGTGTGTGTGTGTGTGTGTGGACTCATACAGTATATAAGACAGCAGAGATGGTGAATGCAGAAGACACACCCCGCTGCTGATCAGATAACGCTTGCTTTGACGCATGCATGCACACACATTTGTCACTTGCATTAACTCCTTACTGCAGTTAAAGTGAATCTAATTCCACAGAGCTGCATTAATCAGCTAATTGTGCTAATATGCATATCATGTTGCCTAATTGTGTTGCAGCAGCGAGGTCTCATCTTTCATCTGCACCGATAGTTTTCATCATAATGCCCTCGTTGCAATGACGCAACATCTTCTTTGGTTTGTTAAACTGTACCCGCAGGAATCGATTATCGGAAACTGCGATGGGTCGCTCGGTCGTCGCCGTCGCTCCGCCACGGTGCCACGAATTCGGGTTCCAGCTGCGTCGTCGTGTGTTAAAATCTGGGGAAAGAAACTAAATCAAGTGTTTGCGCTTCCCTTCCCTTTGTTCAACACTTTTCTTGTGAACGCTGTGTTTATGATAGGAGTCCCCCGGAGTGTGTGTGTGTGTGTGTGTGTGTGTGTGTGTGTGCGCGCGCGCATTAAGTGTTTGTCTGAGCGTGACTGAGGTGAGTCTCATTAGCGAGAAAACGACGCAGAGAACGCCGCCGAGGTGCTTCATTATCATAAATGATTGAGAAGTGCGTTTGTGGGCGTGAGTGCTCATTTGTGTGTGTGTGTGTGTGTGTGTGTGAGGGAATGAGGGAGCGAGTTGGTGAAAGTGTGTGTGTGTGTGTGACCCCGAGAGAGTGTGAGTGACGGGCCGGCGGTAAGCTGGTCTTTATTAAGATGCGCCGTCTTTGGAGAGGGACAGCTGCTCCTGCCGCTAATCTGGAAGAACAAAGGTTTAATAAAGAGAAGAGACAAGAGGGGAGGTAAATAATCCTCTGTCTCCTCTTCCTCCCCTTGAATCCTTCCTCCTCTCACTCCTTTTTTTTTT
>NTHP01000020.1:1373692-1429685 GCA_003416845.1 Oplegnathus fasciatus
TTTTTTGTTGCTTCCTTCCTTCCTTCCTTCCTTCCTTCCTGATCCGACTCTGCCTGCTCTCGAGAGGCGACAACAAAAATGAAACCCTCTACAGTCTTCCTGCGCGAAAGTTTTGCAGTTCGCGCTGACGTCCTCACTTCCGACCTTTGACCTTCAGCGCGAGGATGGCCGCTGCAAGGCCAATATGTCAATTATTAACTCGTTATCTGTGCTAAAAATGAGCTGAAAGTGACATTTTTAATGCTGCCAGGAGGTCTGTCCCCGTTAAGCAAATAGACCGAGAGGAGAGGAGAGTGTGTCCACAGAGGAGGTCTCTACTGCGGCTATTTCTGAGTGAGTGAGTGTGTGTGTGTCAGGTCAGCTGCATGCCCTATTTCTCAGTCTGGATGGTCATCACTGCCTGTTTGGAAATGACATCATTTAGCCCCCTCCTTCCTCCATCAGCAGTTTACTGAAATATGCCTGCTCTACATTACTCCACTCATTTTCTATTTTGGATTTGTGGATAATGATGGTGGGATGGAGGGCAGCGGGGGGATAAAAATGATAAAAGAGGGGAGAGGCAGCATTAAAAGAATAATTTGAGGGTCTTGAGGGTTCTGCCTCCTCTCTCCGTTTCTAAAATAGAATTTGCGATAGTCCCCTCCGTTGCCGCCGAGTCTGTCGGGGGAATAATGACTTATTTATCAAATGGCTGAAATATTCAGGGACAAGGCCTTTTAAAATCCAGCTTTTAAATTCATAGGCTTTTTCTGCTGAGATGCTTAATGACAGTGAATGTATTCATAGTGATTTGCAGGTCCAAGTTAGAGCCCTGTGTCCTGCCTATGAGTCTAATAGCTGTTTGACAAAAAGGAGGGTGCTCACTCAAGACAAGGTGAGCAAGGAAAGTTCAACCCTTGACCTCGCCGGAGGTAGTGAATCAGATTTGTATCAGAGCCGCCTCCTCCTCCTCCTCCTCCTGCTGCCAAGCAGTAAATGGCCGTGTTGCTGGAGCAGCGCTGAAAACATGTTTTGCAGCTCGGGAGATAAAATTTAATGTTCTCTAAAAGCGCTCTGTTGCAGGCAATCAGCCATGAGTAAATGTTTCAAGATAAATTCCTGGAGGGGCATACTTTTTTATCTGGCAGTGCGCGAGGCTCTTCAGCATTTGGAGGGACCAAATCAGCATGGGTGGAGGGAGGGAGGTGGGGGTGAGGGTGATAAATGAGTGTTATTCTTACTTCTACCCTGGAATGGACGAAGTTTGGAGATGCTGGTGATGATGAAGCGCCGTGCGGGGCAGCATCGGGGATTAATGAGATGTACGCAGACACAGAGCAGCTTGCATGCGTCAGACTCATGACAGAGCAGAGGAGAGGGAGAGGAGCTCAGAAAGTGGAAAGAGCGCTGGACTCGGCGCAGATTACAGCCAAACGGCGCAATCCGTGCGTAATTACGCACCGTAGCGCCGGAACCAGAGCTCAGAAGGCGGCGAGCCCGCGCCGCGTCCCACCCTTTATTTTCTCCAAAACACCATCGTACTTCTGTCTCTGTCCCCTCTCTGCTATCACCCCGTTCACAATGGCGAGGCTGTGGAGAAACTGACCGGGCGCTTACCTTAACACGTTCCAGCTTTTCAGAGGGTCCAGGTCTGAAATTATAGAAACCATGGTCGACTGGCTGGGCAGCACCGGGAGAGGGAGGGGGTGCGGCAGAAAAAGATCGAAAGAAAAAGCGGCGCAAAGGCTGTAAACTCCGTCTGCGAATGGCAGCGATTGCTCGGATGCAACCCGTCCTGGTTGTTCAGTGGGTGATGAGCGCTGTCACAGCTCTCTCTCTCTCTCTCTCTCCCTCTCTCTCTCTCGCTCTCTCTCTCGCTTTCTCTCTGTCTCCCTCCGCCCCCTCCTGTACAAAGCCTGCGCTCTGCAGACGCGTCTCGGAGCTTCCTCCGGTCCCTCTTTCACAGGAAGGCTGCTGCTGGAAATGCACAGATGTACAGTAGAGGAGGGTAAACCCCACCTAGGAAACTCATTTACCCGTCTTCTTCTTTTTTTTTTTTTAAGTACACCGGGGGGAATAGAGTTTACACACCTTTTTAGGGATGGCACACTAGAATTTGCACACTGCAAAAAGTATCAGTGTCAACGTCTTGTTTTGTTCCATTTCGAGGCTTAAACCTCCTTTGCGGATGGATTTTTTTTGTCAGTGTGGAGGATATGTTTCACATGCACTTTTACTTGTTTGACTATTTTAAGTGGAGGTAGATCACTGCAAGAAAATGTTTATTTGCATTGGGAACAAATGAAATGACCGTCCTCCTGAGTTAACTAAAAAAGACTAAAGAGCATGTCATAGTTGAACTTTTTTAGATTTACCTGCAATTATTTGGTAAAATAATTAGACAGCCGTTATTAAAGCAATTACCAGTTAAAATGAAAGTTTCCCCTAAACGCAGGTTTTTCCTTATAAGACTGACGCATAATTAATTATCTAATGTTTGATTATCCAAGTAAAGCTACTCAGAAACCACTTGATTAACCGCTGCAGCTTTCTAATGACATGTGAAACATTTTACAGCCGAGACCTCCCTCAGACAGAACTGTTTGGTGAAGCATGTCGCCGCCGAGTTGAAGGCATCATCACAGCCCAGCAGATTATCTCGCTCTCTGCAAACCCCTGTCAGTGCTGACTTCCTGTCTGACACCGCCACATCCTGTTGATAACTGTTTTTTTTGTTTTTTTTTTCTCCTTCTTCTTTTTCTTTTCCCCTCCCCTAGACATGGCAGCAGATGCGTCATCCCTGGCAAAGAATGACAGGGCAACAGCCAAGTCCCACCTATTCCGAGCTCCTATCTATTTGCTCATTGGGAAAAAACAGATGAGCCCCGATGGAAAAAGGGAAAACAAGAGAGTGTCAGGACTGTGTCTGTTTCAGATAATTGTCTGGGACAACACAACAGAGTGGGACTGAAAGTCTCTGCCAAAGCCATCGGAGTTACAGCACAAGTGGTTTGTTATTTTCAGAGTTATGATATTAGTCATTGCACATGCACTCACAGATAACGGTCAGTTTGACAGGAAACTGCTGTGGTACCATTTTAGATATTTGTTTTGCTTTGAATATAAGACATAACTCAGTCTTGTTGTAGCTTCATCGAACCAGCTGGTTTTGAATGTTTAAACCACGCGCAATTAGAGGACCATGACATCCACCAGCCAACATTAAAACATTTTTAGGTTAGGCTTTCCACAATAATGAGCTTTGAGGCAGTTTCCAGCTGACATTCTGCAGAGCGGAAGCAAGCGCTAGTCCACATGGAAGAGAATTTGAGCTCCGAGTCGAGGTAGGACAACAGTAATGCAAAGCTACAGCTCGGCGCTCTCAGCATCAGCAGCCATACTGCACCGGCTTTAAATAGACTCAATTGGACATCTGCTTCACTGAGGAGGAGGAGGAGGAGGATGGAGAGAGTTGACAGCATCTCTCTCCTCTTCTTCTGTCTCTATTTCTGTCTCTTGCGCTCGTATAGACACGAACGCTCGCGCAAGTGCACGCACGCACACCGGAGAGATCAAACAGAGTTTAGCTCTAATTTCTGCATAATAATCACGTTGGCAGGCCTGACGTCTCGGAGTAGGTGTTGGTGCATCTGTACAAGTCAGCAATGCATATACTATACTCCTGTCTGCATGAGAGAATAGGAGGGTGAGACCATTGACTGAGGTTTTAATTACCATCTTTACAACTGGTTTCTCTTGATACAAAACTTTGTTTTCATCTTTGGCGCTAAAGTACATGCTGAACAACTGTCGGGCAATGTGTGTCTTAATTTGTTCTTTCCCAGATTTTCTTTTCTTTCATTAGACAGCGTTTCTGCTAACTATCACAACTTGTTTCTGTTGATTCTGAATCAACCGCAAAGTTAAGCATTAATTAGCATTAATTCTTGCCGCAACAAGACACCAAAACACACTGGACTTTGCTCTCTTTGGGTTCACATCAGACTTCTTGTTACACTCAAAACTGTCCCCTGAACAGCAACAGCAGGTAGGAACTAACATGACCCTGAGGTCAGTGTGCAACCTAACCTGTTACAGGTGTACAATAATATTAATCCTAATAATAAAATAAATACTGGAGTAATGCCTGTAAGGGATACTATCAGAATAGGTTCCACAATTGTAAGGGATGACTCGGAGTCAAAGAATCACCCGACAAATGGCAATTTGTTGGTCATCAAATGAAAAAGTCAGCTTTTCGTTTTACTTTACTTTCATAAATATCATGTATAAGAAATATAAATTCCCCGTTGCTAAACAAACCTTTTACTTAAAGCCTTTTCTAATGCGCCACCTAATGTGTCAGAGGTGTCCAGTACATACCCATGTGTCATATGTGTCACATACCTGCCAGCCAATCAGAGTTGAGAATTCTGAGTGGCCATGGCATGATGAATAATAATGCATAATTATTCAAACTAAAAGTATATAATGTACCACTTTATATCTCTTAATTACACAACATGAATGAGTAAAGTAAACCTCAGGAAATTAAAGTAAATCAAAGAGTAATTAAAGTAACTACAGTTACAGAAAGACCTGTGAAGCTCAGGCCTACGACAGAAAAAAAAGGGCAAACAGATGCAGTGTGGTGAGTCAGGAAACTGGGGGGCATGGCACAAACCAGGATTCACACTCATGTAGCTCTGCGAACTGGGCATGCAAATGATTACAATCAGCTGCCTCCGTGTGAACACACACCCTGCACTGTCACTGCCTTTTTGAACTCACTGATCCTGTTATTCAGCAAAGGATTAAAAACCCTTGGACTCTTACTGGCACACAGGCGCACACTCAGGTACACATATTTACACGCATGTATTCATCAGAAACCACATGCACACGGACGGAGCCAAAACAATATCAGCACGATAAACACCTTGTATTTCCCCAAGCTTCTTTATTCGACAAAATCAGGCAGATCTGAGGACAAGCCTTGAGGTTTATGTCATCATGCATATGTGATGTGCATTTCAAATCTAAACAAAGTCAGTGTATCTTAAAACCACCCACTGAATACAGATTCCCATTTTACCTCAATCCATTTAAAGAGAGGGGGGGGGGTTGGAGGTGAGAAGAAAAGAAGAAATAAGCAGAGGAGAGGATGTGGATGAAATAAGTATGGGGGGATTATTTCATAAACGACAGAATTTTCTTTTCTGTGTAAGTCATTTGATCCTGTCAAATATGCCTAAAGCCATACGCCCACGTGCTCATTGTCTGAAAATGCTCCGTTTATGAGAACCCCCCCACCCCCCCACGTTTCAAACAATGAGCGGAGCGGTTGGCTGCTCGGCTCCACATCAGCCTCCGTGTTCAGTAAAACCAGGGGAAGGCAAATGAGATTTAAATCGGGGGACGCAAAGTGGCACACGCACGCCCAGGAGAACGGCCCAGCGAGCTTGTTTGTTTGTTTGTCCCACGCCGCAATCAGTGTGCTAAATTGCAGAAGGCCTTCGTTTGTTGTGTTTACCTCCAGGAAGGCCGACATAGAGGCAGAATAAACAGAGCGGCTCCTTCTCCCATCTGGACCCTGCGCATCTCTAACACCATCTCAACTAATCTCCATCTATACCAGGAACACTGCTGCACTCTGACACACACACTGGGAGTCTTTTGCATGTCTTGGTCACCATTCGTAGAATTTAAAGCTGCTATAATCAGTATTTCTTTAAAGAAACTATGGATCAAAAGACTATGTGTATAATATGAAAGGTGTTGCTCGTAGTGACAAACACAGAGACTTATCACCCGACCCTGCAGTTCCCCTCAGCTCAGCAGAGCGTTTTAACACCTTTCAGCCCATTGCTTTGATTTTACAGCCTGTGACTTTACTGTTTGGTTCACTCTCACTACCTTTTTTTCAGCGAAATAGGCAAAAAGGCCAAAGCAGAGCTAAATGGAGAGTGAATATTGGACTTACCTTCATCAGGTGGACACAACACGTCTCCAAATGAATGCTGGTGTTGTTCCGTATCCGCTGGATGTGTACACAAGCAACTATTTGCTGACAAATTCGCTATATCAACTTGAAAAGCGATAATATTTCAATGTTTACAGCTCGTTTCTGTTTGCCACCAAGTGGCCAAAAAATCAGTTAATGCAGTTTTTTTTAACATTTTCAATTTTGACGCTCCCCAGTAGTAGTATCAGAAATGACACTCTGGTAGAAAGCAAAGAGCGCTTCACATTGATCTGACCTGGGACAACTGAGGTGAACCATCGAAACAAGATGCTATACTTTCAAGGCTTATAAGGTATCATTTATAAAGGGTTAATGAGTTGCAACTCATGGCTTTATAAATCATTAACACAACAAATGAATAAGAACAGGGTTGCCAGGCTGTGAAAAATCCCTTCATCTGGTGTTGATCCTCCAGTATGACACTTGTTTATTTTTAGCTAGCTCTTTAGTTCATCAGGAAGAAACTCCTCCATTTGACCACTTACCTTATTAATGGCTTACTAACATCCATAACTGCAGACCAGATGGTTTAGGACAAAGTGAGAAACATGTAACCCTTACTTAATGACTTAAGAATATTTTGAACTGCAAGTTTGTACAAGCAAGTTCCTGGCTGAAGGGGGATATAAACCAAATAAAGGGCTTTTTCACTACCTGGCAACCCAAGAGTTGTTGTTAATAATGGCTTAAAGCAGCTCTACTGTACAAAGCATCAGCAAATGATTTATTTATCATTAATAAAGAGATTAGTTACAACTTAAAAACTCTTTATAAAGGATGCCTTATTAGAAAGTGATACCAAAGATTCTGCACAAAGAGGCTTTAAAAACAGACGCGAATCAAGTTTTATACATATATCCTGTAGATTACATGTGTTTCCTTCTGTATACTCTTGCGTGCATGTGTAAGTGTGTGTGGTCCATTCAGGTGAAGCGGTGAGTCAACTTCAGTAGAATTGCAGTATAAAGTCAGGAGCGTTCATGTATGTAACTACAGCATGTGTGTGTGTTGGCACGCATACAAGTGTGTGATGTTTCCCATTCACTTGTGTCTAAACACGCCCACTGCAAATAAAAGTTCATGTTTATTCCCCCAAGACTCAGAGAATTGTACTTATCATTCCTGAATTTGTCAAATTATCATATGATTTTCAGCTAAACCTAGCAACACTGCCTGTCTCTCTCTCTCTCTCTCTTTTTCTTTCTTTGGGGGCTTGACAAATGATATGCTCAGAGCGAGTGGAAAGGAAATGGAGAGAGGAAGAGAAAGCGCTTGGCAGAGCAGCGTCCAGGCGAATCGGGCGAGAGAAAATGCGGAGAATGAGCGATTGAACCAGTGTGGGAGAGCGAGTGGGTGAGGGAGCGAGCGAGGGAGAGAGAGAGAGAGAGAGAAGAGGGGAAGAGGAAGAAGAAGAGGAGGAGGTGGAGGAGGTGGAGGATATATTTAGAGCTTCTCCTAATCAACTTCTCCGTCAGTTTGTGTCTGTGGGGGCGAAAGGGAGAGCGAGAGAGAGAGAGAGAAAGCCACGCAAGTTCAACACCAAAAATCAATATGCAGCCCACTCGCTCGCTGCAAGCAGCGGCGAGAGAGGAAGAGAGGAAGAGAAAGTGAAAGGGAGAACAGGAAAACGACAGGAAGAGGCAGAGACAGATGAGGCTGCGAAAGCACAAGTCGTTTCGTCACTGTGGTTGCGAGTGCCATGTAACAAATAGATATATAGAGAGGGAGAGGTATAAAAACACAAACACATGTCATAATATTTCACTTTAAAGGATAAACCTTTTTATGATCCAACGCTCAGACGCCACATGTACTGTACTATGTTGAAAGAGCTGTTGGGCACTGTAATCATTTCTCCTGTTTCCTGAAGCTACTAAGAGGCTTCAGTGGCCTTGGTTAGACAAATCATGTCATCATCTTCCAAAGCTACTGTCTTTTTAGTACAAATTCCCACGCTGTGCGTCTTTCTCCTGAGCTGTGGCGGAGGGATACGTCCTAGAAGTCGCACGTCGGTTTGTTGCCGGGATACAAAACTGGCAATAAACCTACACACAACTGCCAGGATGATACCCACACCTATTTAACTAACTCAAGACTGGTAAACTAGCTTTGACTGAACTTTAAAATGCTCTTTTTTTTGGCCCACAACGAGGACTGTAGATTTTGTCCTCTATTTGTTACAGGGGGAGTCGTATTGGGAAGTGGCAGGAGGAATGATTAAAGCGACCAAAAACTCTCTCAACGCACATATGAAAATATAAAAACATTTTTTACGCCAAAGCGCACATATCTGCTCAGTAAATGCCCCGTGCTCTCCTTTAAAGAGCAAATTAACCCCAGCGAAACCCCATCTCGTCTTCGCTGATCTCAAGTAGCTGAACTTCTCACCTTACTGCAGCGGTGTAGAAGTGTACTTAAGGGTGTGTCAGTACACGGTGACATCGCTGTTGGGTGTGATTGCGAGTGCAAAAAGAAGGGGGAAATGGAACGCTGCTTTTCAGTGTTGAATGACTCTTTAAGAAAAACGCCATGACGCCACCTTCTGCCTGTGCGTTACAGGAAACGAACTCCCCTTGGTTCTTGGTCTATGTACACAGAGAACTTTTTTGCATACAGCCAATCAAATCATTTCATTTCAACGGTACAATATTTGAATAAAGCAGCACCGTCATGGGCTGATGATGACACTGCTTAAAAGCCAGACAGCAGCCCGCCACATATCACAGCTTTGAACTGCAAGCTACATTAGCTTTCTAGCTAATGTCTCCTCCTTACCTTGGCTTGATGAACGAGCTACCAAACATCCTCCGGGGGGAAAGTGCACCGCTAACGTCAGCTTGCAGGCTAGATAGATAATTAGCTAGCTAGGTGTAGCAACATATACTTCAATATCAGTCAGTTTAGATGCTAAATGGTGTGGTTCTTATTTTTCAATACCACTGTTAACGAGCTTGTAAACTATAGCTACCCTGATGCCCCTGATGTCAATCAAACACGTACACTGGCCTGCCCACTTAGAGACTTGAAGGATAAAGAAACATTTCTCATACATCGTCATTGACCTTTGCTTTCCTTCTTTCAATAATAAAAAATAGCAATAATACATTTAAAAATCACTTTGATATGATTTCTGACTGCAAAAAGGGATGGATTTTAGTTGGACTTTAAATTGCAGCTCATTTCAAGGGTTCAACAACTTTTTCACAGCAACGCTGCATTGCTTTGGCCATCCACATAAATCCTTGCATGTGTGTGCGTATGGATATTGATAGGTCTGACTTAAGGTCAATACTGCGTGGGCTATAATGAAGCCGAGATGGAGGAATGATAGCAACGAGACCATTTAATAGAGGAGGAGGAGGGTTAGAGCTCATATACAGTAGCCTCTTTTTTAGAACAACCAGCTTTTTTCTTCTCCACCCCCCTCCCCACCCAACATCTCTCATTAGCTGATGATCGATCCCCTCCCTGTGTAGCCCACACAGAGAGAAAATGCAATTAGAGCATTGACCAAACGATTGTGTGAACTGGTGCTCGATAGGTGATCATCACCTGAGAGGAGCAGGAGGCAGGTTATGAAGGATGGAGCAGGGGCCAAAGGGTGAGTGGGTGAGTTTGGGGTGAGGGAGCATTGAGGACAAACTGTGAGTAAACTGAGATGAGAATGTGAGAGTTGAAAGAGAGGAGGCCCAGAGAGGATAAACAACAACGGTAAATAACAGAAGATGTGATGGCCATTTCGTGAAGTCCTAAAAACAAGTCCTAACGGGCACTATGAGGGTTTTGGTTGAAGGGAAGGAGACTGTTCAGATCTGATTTGTACACCTGCATTTTCCACATTGGTGGTATATGCAGGTATATATCAATACAAATATACAGTAAACACAGTATATCAAAAATAAATGCATAAATCTAAATACACGTATATCAAGAGAACTATATATCTCGATAGAATATATCAAAGGTTGCATTTATATTTCGCCAGAAAAAAGAGGAAGCCGTTTGATGCAAAAACTGTGAAACTTAGTTAACTAATTTGCTATATTAGGGCACACAATAGAGACTCTATAGAGACTGAATAGAGACAGACAGACCATAAAAAGGCACGAAAAAGGCTTTGAATTGCAGCTACTCAGTAATAATGTGTCTAACGCTTGGCACTTTGTCTCAGGCAGCATCCATGTTTCCACTATGTGAATTTTTGATCAACACCCTTATCAAAATAAGCAGCAACAAAAACAAAGGGGAGCCCCTCCAGCACTACACACATGGGAGCTGGAGAAAGGACATGCCAGTAGATATACTGTATATTTATTGTGGTGGACTGTTAAGAAATAGCATATTTATTGTTCTTAGAAATTTGCCATTTTATGTGTTTTTTCATAAAAAGAGTACATTTTAAAGTTAAAGTTAAGATTTTAATCTAATTTTTAGCAATTATTAAGGTAATATTGTAGAGTAAAATGGTTTTGGACAAGACAATCATATCAACATACTATTATGTAATCTTATGACTTGCTTTAATTCTTTACGACCAATATGCCCTTAAAGGTGTGACACACTGAAATATGTCAACAACTATTGGATGGATTGCCAAGAAATTTTGTACAGATATTTTTGTCGCCCTAAGGATTAATTATAAAAACTTTTAATTAAATTAAAATTTTAATTTGTCCAATGCTTCGGTTTATGATCCAATACCTGCAAAACTAATGACATTCCCATCAGCCTCATCTGTACTTTGTGTGTTGTGCTAATTAACAAATGATGCAAATCAAATCAAAGCATGATAACACGCTCGACTAAGATAGTTAACATGGTAAACATTATACCAGCTAAACCATTTGCATGCTGACATTGTCATTACGTGACGTTAGCATTTAGCTAAAACCAATACTGTAACTAAGTACAGCCTGACAGAGCCTCTAGCATGGCTATAAACTCGTGGTCTTGTTAAACATCAATCCATCATCCAGCAGTTACCGTTGATCTGAGTGGGTGAAATTATTGAGAACAACTGACACCATGGTTAACACTGGTAACCTCTTTCTCTCTAATGGCGTTGTTATTGCTACAGTTCCTCAAAATTAAGACCACATTTCCCATAAAGCCTGTTTCTTCTCCCAGTACCTGTTGGCTTTGGCTTAGTATAAATTCAGTGTCTTAAATCTCTGCATTTAATACCTTAAAATCCCCTTAATTTGCCAGAACAGAGGAAATGCCACTTAAATAAACCATACTAATAAACATCTTAAATCTGTGGAACCTTTTCAGCAACAATTAGGGCTTCACCGTGGTCTTTTGAAGATGTAATTCAGTTGTTTTACCCCTTATAGTAACTTCTTTCATGGTAATTTAACCTTAGTTTTAAGTGGTTTATATATGCTTATGGGATGTTAAAGGGTTTTAAAAGGATGTTTGTCTGATTCTGATTGGGTTTGGCATTTAACTGTGAACAAACAGCCTTTATCACAAAAGCATGGCCTTTTTTATCCAGCACAATTTTAGCTCTATTCCGTTCATGGCTGCTTGTTATATTGACTTAGATACCCCTTAAAAAGGTTAGAAACTATACTTGTGGAGGTTTTAGTGTACTTGTTTTTACATGTATGACTAATGAGCAATTTATAAAAAAATATGAGAATGAGCTGTTATTGAAAGCTGTGACTTCAGCAGCTTAACTGAAGAGAACAGGGAGGTGATTTTTCTATTAGTCTGTCACTTCTTCCACCAGCTGTCATAGTAAGAAATTCATAAAAGTAAAAGTTCTTTCTTTACTTTAGCAGTAACTATATTTAGTTATTCTCCACCTCTGAATATCACCAAAACATGAACAAAAACTGCACTGAACGTACTGCTTCATCTCTAGGATCCTGTTGTTTTTCTCTGTTAAATGTTGTGTTTTGTTACATTTGCAGGGGGTTATAAAAGTGGTGGGCACACTTTAACAGGAAGTGCCCTCACTTTCACTTCCTCTCTGGCGCTGTACCGGAGAGAGTTGGCCTCATTGTTTCCTGCCTAAATCCAGTGTATTTATTCTCTCTCTATCTCTCTTTCTCTCTCATTTCCTTCTCTGTATTTCATTGTCTCTCACTCCCACTCTTTCTAACCCCTCTCTATCCCAGCGTCTCTGTTTCATGCAGTTCACCCAATTTCCTCTCCATCTCTTTTCTCTGTGTGAATAGCTTAAAAAGCATTATGCACCACACTGATTCACTCATATCATGAATAAAATAACGCAACCAGTCACACAGGGTCTAAACCAGGCTTTGACATGGGTTTTTCAAGGCAGATACCAATATCAGTATTTTTATAATAGAGCTGCCAATAGCAGGACATATTTAGCCAATATTCTGTAATTCTAAAATGTCACAGTTTTCATGCCAAATTTGGCGAAACATAAAAGGGAACCGACAGAAATGCATTCTTGACAGGATAGAAAAGCCAACTGGACAAAAATATTCCTAATACATTTTGTTATAGTATATTTAGCAATATATATTTCAATGTTTGGTTATGTATTACTGTAACATACATATTCACATGGAATCAGTTCTGCTCTATATTTTGTTACGTAATTTAGATTTAAATACATGTTTTTGTTTTCTATTTCTATTTTCGTCATACATATCATCACATGTACTCAAGGGCACTCACAACAGTGTGGTACAAAGGTATGGGCTAACAGAGAGAACAGCAGTGGTATGTGAAAAGCTGGTGACAACACAACTATAAAGGTGGGAATAGTTAAAAAAAAATACATGTTCTGTGGATTGTGCCTGCACCAGCGTGTCAGGTACTGACATCAGGAGCCTCATTACAGTTTAGCAGAACTTTACTGAGCTGAATAAGATGGCGTATTTAAACGATTCCATTACGTATGCGTACATAATCAATCAATCAATCGTGTGGAATCAAAATGTATTCGAATCAGTTAATAATATAATAATGATAATAATCTTTATTTGTCTAGCACCTTTCTTAACAAGGTTACAAGGTGCTTGTACAGTAATATTAAATAAAATACAAATAGAATGAAGTTAAAACAAACATTAAATCAACATAGTGCAAATACACAACAACAATATATTGGTAGAGGACCTCTAATAGTCACGATCAATTCAATATAACATATATAATCAATTTTATATTTGCCTTGTCAGGGACAGACCACAATGTCTAGACCATTTCTCATGTTAATAAAAGGCTAATATCAGTCCCATATATTTTGGCCAAATCCCATTCTTATCCTGCCAAGGAGACTGTGCATACAGCACTTATGAAAGGGAATAAAACAATAAATATCACAGCAAAATACCATACAAATCCCAATATGTCAGGGGCTGTGAAAGTATTTTTTCCCCCTATAGCCTCTCCATTGATCCGACAACATAAATCAGTCCAACGAATCCTTTCACTAACCAATACCTGATGGGAAATCTCTCTTTGTCTCTGGTGCTGTGGTCATTTGTGCTAGAAGGTCATAGGTCAGTTAGAGCAGCAGCCAATTAAAGCCCTGCAGATTTGACGCAAAGAGGAAACAATCTCCAACCCCATCTGTGGACCTTCGCCTTAGGGGCCCGGTCGCCAATAACTGCCCTACCTCTGTGTACAGTGCTTGTGTGTGTGTGTGTGTACCTGCACCTGTGTCCCTTCCTGTATATTTTTATATATCCCACTCTAGCTTTCCCCCCAAGAATCACCACCTTTTCGCTGTGGAGGGTTTGGGCGTCCCTGTGACCCTGGGAGCTGTGTTGTGAGGGGCAACAGCTCCTGGTAGAGTCTCCCAAGGAAAATTGGTCCCAGGGGAGGGGCCAGGCTAAGAGTGATTCACAGACCCCATATGAATCGGCCAAGAAGAAGCTGCAGTACCTCATCCAGAGCAGGGAAACCGGGGCCCCCTCCTGGAGCCAGACCTGGGAGGGAAGCTCAGAGGTGAGCGTCTGGTGGCCGGGCCTTGACCATGGGGCCCAGTCGGGCACAGCCCGGAAGGCTGTGGCATTGCAGACTGGTTCTGGGGACGTGGAACGTCACCTCTCTGGTGGGGGAGGAACCAGAGCCAGTGTGGGAGATGGAGCGGTACCAACTAGACATTGGGCTCACCTCTACGCATAGCACTGGGTCTGGAACCAAACTCCTGGAGAGTGGCTGGACTTGCCCAGGTTGAAAGGTGCAAGGTGGCTGTGGGGATACTCACAAGCTCATGGCTGAGCGCTGCTGTGTTGGAGTTTTCCCCAGAGAACACAGATCCAAGAGAAGCAGTGCAGATTATGTCTCAGCTGTGGAACAGTGGACCCTCGCAGGGTTACTAGAGGGGTCCTAGGAGTTTGCCATCCAATATACATGTGTTTTCTAGACTTGCAGAAGGTTTATGACTGTGTCCCTCTGGTAGTCTTCTGGGGGCTGTTTATGATTTTTATGAATACAGTAGGATCTCAAGGGTCGGGGGTGTGAGAATTTCCATTTGTGGGACCTCAGAATTGCTTCTCTGCTCTTTGTAGATGATGCGGGTCTGTTGGCCTCCTGGATTGTCTTCCATTGGAGGTTTTCTGGGCACCTCCAACTGGGGTAGACCCAGAACACGCTGGAGAGATTATATATCTCATCTGGCTTGGGAATGCCTCAGGATCTCCCAAGAGGAGCTGGAAAATGTTGCCGGGGAGAGGGACATCTGGACTACCTTGCCTTAGTCTGCTGAATGAATGGATCTTCCTACATTGGCTACCAGTAGACACACACAACAAAAATATCTGTTTATGTGCGTGCCTGTACATGTGTGTATCTTTTATTACTTTTATACACTTCACACACACACACTCCCCAGTTGGAAGTGTCTGTCCACAGACATAGTTCTCAGCTTGCTGCCGGTGCAGAGGTCACTGCAAGCCAGCACACTTCATTTCCCAGGCTGCCGCGGGGCTGGCCAAGGGCAGGACGGCGCGTTGTTCGCCGGCTTGATGAAACATGTCTACCTCGGTGTGTGTGTGCCTTGTGGGAGGGGTGGAGGGTCAGAGATGAATGTGAATGTGTGTGTGTGTGTGTGTGTGAGTGTGTATTATGCTCTTTCTAGTTCCTGATGGCACACTGACAAGTCAAAGGCTCATACATCATTCTGTGGCAGAGCGGCAGAGTGATATTTATGGGTGTCTGACGCAACTTTGAAGTGTGTGTGTGTCAGAGAGATGGAGAGAGAGTGAAAATGAGTGCAAACAATACAAAAAGAGAGAAAGAGAGAGGGAAGGAATTCCTTCTCAAGTAAAGGCAGGCCTTACTGAGGTTTACTTCCAGTCAAAAGGGGAAATGCCTGTCATGTCAGTGTGCTTACAGTACATGCTCACTATTACCTCAAGAATAGCTTTATTAAGGAAGAATTAAGTGATTTCCCCCAAAGGTTCTTCCTTACCTGCAAAAACAACCAATTCATTACCACATATGGAGTAAAAAACAGGTGGATGGAACATCGTTTCTGTCAGCTGGTAATGGTTTTACGAAATAAATCAAATCAATAAGTTAAAGACAAACGTGGCAGAGATTTTTGGTGTGTGAAACTACCTAAACTGGCTGTTTGGGTTATCACAGCAAGGAAAAAGTATTAACAAATAAAGGGAATAGACCTTACGATTAGTGAAATGTACTGTACTATATAACACCCAACACATGATGACTATTTCAACCAACAGACAGATATGGTTTAGTCTTCCCTTTCAGAAAGGAGCAACTGAGTAAATATAGAAGACAAGACACAAGACTACAGAAATCCCAAAATCCCCCGGAACACAAACTATCATGTTTCTGTACCTGAACAAAAATGGACATCCATCAAAAACGTTTCACCTTGCTGCGATGAGAGCAAAAAAAGGAAAAAGAATCTTAGAAAAAAATTCAGATGAGAGATGCGGGCAAACATGACTTTAAAAATAAGCTTTGCAACGAGAGAGCTGGAGGTGAGTAAATTTCATGAGAGTGAGCTGTACTTCAAGTGAGATGTGATGGACAGAAAAATACGCAGCGACTTGGGTAGAGGACAAATTATTCCGATTTTGAAACACCAAACCCTATATGTCCCGACTGTCAACACCAACTGGCACTGAAGGGAACAGACTCGGTACAACTTGGTCTCATTAGTCGTGATGCCCAAATGAAACCTATTATCGGGCCAACAATAGTGATGCTGCTCCGCCTTTAGCTTTTTTGTCTAATTGTAGAAATGATCATGCTTGGCCGGAAAAATGAAGCACTGTGACATTTTGAACAGCTATTACGGCAACAAAAGAGAGTAGAATGTAGCAGTATATTATGGTGTGTCTTCTCTCCTTCTCAAGACATTGGTGAATTATGTGGCGCTGCTTATTATTCTATGACTGCAATAATGTCAACTACAGCAACAGGTAATGAGGTGCCATAGGAACGAGCCCATTTTATCCACATACAAACAAATAAAGCAACTAAAATCAAGTCCTCTTTGCTTCGGTTGACCCTGTGTGCTGTAAGTTGCATTTCAAACTAAATCAAAGCAACAAACAGAATTAAACTATTTAAATTATGATGGTGTTTTTTCCCCTACAGCCGTATTATACCAGCTATTATACTGTGCAATCAAATTATTTTCAGTTCAAGTGATGAATAAGGTAAATATTCAACATGCAGTTGCTTTTGGCTTTCAGTTTAGTCATTTTGTTTTAGTGATCTAACAGACAAATTCACCAAACCTTACAAAAATAAGCCTTCAGCAAGCTTGTAGTGGAGTAGGAGGTTGTAGACTGGAGCTAAAAACAAACTCCTAACTAAGCTAACGGCATTAATAAGAGCCAGGGATGTCATCATCTCTGAATGTGTGGTTTATAGACTATGACTTCTTGCTTCTATCCAGTGGGCGGGAGAGAAAACAGCCTGCCAAGATATTGTTTCATAACATTCGGCACCACTCTTGACAACCATGAGCTGGTTTTACTGGCCGGAGAAAATCGTTGCTTCCCTGTCAGTCCCGCAGCAACGCCATCCCACACACACTCACCTCTGTGCAACCCGCTGCAGGGCCGAGCAAGGGAAGAGACGGAAGGATGGATGGATGAGGGAAGGAGGGAGGGAAGGCTCTGAAAAACAAGTCCGACTGCAAGGAGGAAAACCTTTGAGCATTGTGTCATCGCTGCCAAAGTACAGCGGACTGCAGCTGCGGTCATCCGAATGTGTTAGCAATAAAGTTTTGAGAAAACACACTCGCACACACACATGCACGCAGACGGTGTAACTGAAAGAACACGATCATCTGTTTCCCATTGTTGAGGAATCTTGTGAGCTGCTTCCAACCCTACACCCCTCCTCCCCTCCATCTCTTCCTTCCCTCCTTCCTTCCCTCTGCAGTGCTTCCTACAGTTCAAACTGTAAACACACACTATGTCGGACAAATTCACAGCATCAGGGATGAGACTGATGCAGGTTTTACGAAGGCTGATAATGATATTTTTGGACGCCAGATATTCTGTATCTTATCCATCTTATGTCATCAGTGTAAATTTGACAACTGCACACTAACAAACCTTCTGCTAAAACCTAAAATAACAAGAATTATTACACCTGTTAATGCAGTCTTGTGTGGACTCTGATGAAAATGTTGCGTTACAATCCAACAAGACCAAGGCCATCAGTTACATTTTCCTTTAAGACCCCTGTTTAGCATTTATTAGCAGTGTATAAACATTAGAGCTTTGTAACATGTACAGTATGAGCACACATAAGAATATGTATAAAGCGTATATTTGTGCATTTATAAATGACTGTAACTCCGCCTATGAAGTATCTCAAAGTGACGTACAGTATAAATAGTTGATGAATGCTTAATAGCACATTATTACGTAGTTGTAATCACATTAGAAAACAACATTTCGGACATTTCTTGCATTATTTAAAAGGATATATTTTAATATTATAAGCAATACATTTCAATTTTGCTTGGGATTTAAATGAAGCATTTATAAATGCTCATTTCTCATTTACAGTGAGTAATAAATAAACTGTTAACCTTTAGTACAATAATTTATTGGTAGGTTTAAATTGGTTTATACATGCGTTAAAAACTATTTTAAAGATATTCTTATATGTGATTACAACTATATTATAATATGCTGTGAAGCATTTATTAACCATTTACACACCAGTAATGGATGCTTCATAAGAAGAGGCATAGTTGTGGCTTAAGTGTTTTAGTATGTTGTAATTCATTTACTGTTTATACGCCAGCATTCACTTATGGGGTCCCATGTAATCTGTTGTTGACAAATACATTCATAAAGACTTATATCTGAGAACAAACACATTCTAATGTGGGATAAACATTATTAAATGTGTAAATACTGCTGATAAATACATAGTTAGGGTGGGGGTGGGGTGGGGGGTTAAAGTGTGTTGCCACTGCATCATATCAATCATATGTGAACCACAGTGAGAATAGCTTGTAATAAAATGTTAACATCTACCAGAGTCTGATTCTATCTGGGGTGGAGTGTGTGTGTGTGGGTGGGTGAGGGGTGTGGGGGCAGCTACAGGCTGTGGTATACATCAGGGGAGAGGAAGGATGAGAGGGAGGAGAGGGAGAAGAGGGAGGGAGTCCAAAGCCGAGCTGTCAGGACCCTCTGGGTCAGAGCTCCATGGAGAAAAAAACACCAACTCAGCTTTCTCGTCCAGCGAGTGCTGCATAATTGCATCATCAAACCGTCAATACTCCCCCTCCAATGACAGACTGCATAAACAGCATTTTTTTTTTTGTACGTGTCACACATGTTGTGTGTGTTAACAAGTCAAACAAGGTGACATATGAGTGAATCAGCGCGTCTCTGTCCGGCTGCATTTATGAAACATGGATTTCATAAGGTCTATCAAATTTTCCAGGACGCCTGCGCGGCCACATCGTCTGGAGGAAGTTTTCCTTAAGCCTTTACACATGTTTACCAAGCATTTAAATCTATTCAGCAAAGCTTTTCACCCCTCCGGTGTGGACTAAATCTGACGTCACATGAAAGCAGAGAGAGAGAGAGAGAGACCCTCGGATGTTTCAGACATGCATTGAGCTGCAGTGATCCTCCCAAACCTTTTGAAGTTTATATCCTCCAAACATTTAGAAGGAGCTATCCGAGGCCTCTAAACTCCCTCCAATCGTGTTTCCAGCACAGTAAAGTAGGCTCGTGTTGCATTTGGAATCAACAAGAAAGACAGAGAGAGAGAGAGATGTGAGGAGAAAAAAAGAGAAACATGTTGTTTCGTGTTCAGGCCCGTCTCTGTTTTGGTGAGCGAGGTCATGAGAAGAAGGTGAAGAGTACATCTGTCTCCTCCTTCAAAGACAGGCTGTCCTCTGTCTTTCTATCCCTCGCTCTGTTTTTAAAGCCTGGCAGTATCACATGATAAAAGTGCTGCTTTTAAGAGCTTTTAGAAGTATAAAAAAGGACACCGTCTCTTCCGCTCCTTCTCAGCACTTTGCATCCTCTCCCTTCCCCCACCCTCACTTGAGCAATCATATGGTTGGTATTCTTTATGCATGCACATGCTTTCATGCCCTATATTGGATTTGCTGATAAAAATAGAGGGAAAAATGAAAAGAGTATTGCGAGCTAACAATTTTGACGTGGATATTCAAATGCGCTCCTGTGAGGTGCTGTGGAGAGAAATGAGGGCTGCTCTGAGGTCAGCTCCAATACTGTGGGCCCAGATCAACATAAAAGGGGAACCGGCTCCTCACGCCTGATCCAGAGTCAGTTCATCAAATATTAATGCTGCGTGTGGTATTCCTGGGAGCGTAGCCCGACCCGAATACAATTACAAGCAATAAACAGCAGTTCTGCTTTAATCACAAGAGCAACGTTTACATGATTAATGCAATATACTCCAATCTCATATCGCTGTTATGAGCTCAAGCTGAGAGCATAGTGCCAACGTTGTGATTATGCACATGATTATGTTGATTTTTTATATTACCTCTTTTCATTTGTCTTTATCATGGACTCCAGGATTTTCAGTGTAGGTGACATGGTGTGGATCCGCAGACAAAGCTCGCTGAAAGCGCTGAAACGCGGCCAGCTTGGAGATTAATTCAACGCGGGTTTGAAGCCATCCCAACTCTGCCTGCCTCTCGTCCTCCAACACTTCTGCACAAAAGATATCAAATGTGCCGCTCATTTATCATATTCTCAATTTTCTGCTTTCTAAAATGCCCCCATGCAAAGCTCTATATCCCAGATTTCTTATCCTTGTATCTCCATTCAGCAATAATATCCTAAAATGGATCAAGGCAAGGGTCAAGAAGAGGTGAGAAGTGACACGTTCAGACAGGATCAAGTTTTTTGGAACATTTTTTATTAGCGCCCGTGACCATGAGGGGAAACTATGATATGTCCTGGCAAGGAAGAAGAGAGACAGCTGGACTGAGATCCTTGTAGAGGTTTCCAGAGCTGTAGCAAAATGTAAATGAAGAAACCAAAAGAGAGAGAGACGGCAGCGGTACAGTGGAAAGAGTTTGTGGAATAAAAAAAATAAAAAAAGCCCACTCCTGATTAGGCAAACACACTCCTGATTAGGCAGAATCAGTAAGCTAAGGACAGCATCAGTGTGATTGGAAGTGACGGTTTAAGAACTGAGCAATAGTAAAGAGGCTCTCAACACTGATGGCCGGCCTGACTGCTACTTGACTCACTGTGACAGACCTCTGTAACAAGACGCCATAACCTTCCCACCCCCCCTGCCACCACACACATACAGATCAGACACTACCTACGCTTTGATTCCCACACGCAAACACACATATGCAACAAGTCCTCAAAATTAAATGACAAAATATGTAGTTTGTCAACGCCCCCTAGAACAACACAGAAGCGTTTTCAGCATCAGAACATCATGTGCCTTCCAAAATTAAATTCTAAAAGAGTTCTAAATCACAGTTGAAAAATAAATCTGTTATGATGATGCTTTCGTTAAGGTTTAAAGCAATGGGCATACAAAATGTTTAACTTTGACAGCAAAGACCACAGTTCGTGTCCCATCTCCTACCAACAAAACTGTCCTCAGCAGAAAATGGACACCATCGGTCAATCACTCACTTGTTGAAATGCTTTAAACGACCTACGTCATTCAGTCTTGCAGCTGTGCAAATAATGTCTGTCCTTTCCCTCAAAGGCAGAAGTAACATGACATTGTTACAGTGCTAGGAGATTGGGTGGGTGGATAGATTTGGTTGTACAAAGCCTTTGACTTGAACACCAAAAACTGTGATTTGCATCCCGTCATCAATAAACAATATTGGTTTCTTTTAACCACGATCTTTCCCAAACTTTAACCAATTACTTTTAGTTGCCTAAACTTGAACAAAAAAGTACTTCTGGTGCGTCAAAGATGAACAAAATGCTCACACATGTTGAGCTTGCCAGGTCATTCTTGACCTTGGAAACAGCAGTTGACAAAACTCGTCTCATGTTCCACTTTCTCGCTTGTTCTGGAACTTTGGGCAGTTTCACATGGTCTTCATCAGCAAAAAATTTTTGCTCACTTGTCAAGGAACTGTAGATGTTTAACATTTCCATTATTCTGAGCACTTCTTGGGCACAGACTCCATGCACCATGCCATTGTAAAAGTTGATCTTGACAGTTCATTCTTTGCCTTGGAAATAACAATTGGCAAAAAATCTCATCTCAAGGTCCACTTACTTGCTTGTCCTGGAGCTTTCAACTGTATCACACGGTCTTGGAATGTACTGACAAATTATTTTGTCATATATATATGGGGACTTGTTGCTGTCACTGACTTTTAAAACCTCCCATATGATCACTAGTATGAACACGTTCCAGTTCTGGTGACATATGACGGGGATTTTCATGCAGATTTATGACTTTTCTTTATTACCATCATGATTTTCAGAAGGAAAGTGCTGATTGGAAGCTTGCAGAACTGGAAAGCAAAACTGTGTTCCATCCGAACTGCCAACATTCAATTTGAAATATATCCACCCCCTCCATCAAATCCTTCCCAAATCTGAATATATCTTTATTTCTGTTAGTTCCACTTTTTCCCTTCCTGTCTTTGTGCGATGGTAAAACAGCCAATATCTCTTGGATAACATCTATTAGGCTTTGTTCACACCTGTAGTTTGGTTCCCTTAATCTAGACAGGAGAAAAAATATTTTTTTGTCACTTTTGTTATTCTAATCTATTTAGGGGTCACACTGACTTTTTACAAAAGAACCCAGCATTTTAAATATGAAGTCACATGGACAGAAAAGCAACTCATTTATTGGACAATTTTAGTGAGTCATCATCTTACATCATCAGGGTTTCATGACCCGTAGAGGGAAATCAAAACAAAGTTTATTCTGGTCAAATGACAGCAAGTCACGCAAAACTGAACTGCACTTGAAGGCTTCATGTTTCTTCTCCAGTGGTCATATGGGACTCACAATTCACATCAAAAAGTACTGGTCTAATCTGTTTTTAAGAACAACGGGCAGACAGATGTGTACTGAACCAAAACATGATGCCTCATCTACGTCTTCTTACGTTTCCTAGAGTAGCCTACCTTTGTTGCCTCGATTACAAACGAAAGTGTAAAGTGTAATCTGACCAAATATATTGTGTTCCAATTTACTGTTGTTTGGTATTTCGAATTGTTCTCGTAGCTGATTGAAGGTGGAGAATGAAAATGGTGTGTTGTTACTTTTAAACATAGGATTGTGCCAAAGTTGAATTAGGCTTGATGGAGAGGAGAATGATCCAAATGGCTTGATAGTTTGCCACCAGGTTGTAAGCGCTGTGTTAATTGTTTAGCCATTGAAACGTGGATGGGCTTTAATTATTTGGTCGAAGAATAGCAGGTGTTTTCGGGTAAGGCTTGATTTCCAGTGGTGCCAGCCATGTGGAATGTACTCTTTTGTCCGGTGATGTGTGTTCAGTAAGCTCCAGGTGAATGAAACAAAATGTTCAAAGCTTCTAAACCTTTAATTGACTTTTGACTTCAGGTACTGCGTTATCAGTGTAGTAGATTTTGGGAAAATACAAATTTTAGCAATGCGAGTGCCGTGGTAATTTGTTATATCACACTTATTGTGTCTTGGATATTTTCAGGCAGGGCTTGAAATTAAGATTTTTTGTGAGGATATCTTCAGGTGATGATTCTTGACCTCTGCAGCCCAAAGAATTTCTGAGTTAGTATTCAGAGATGTCACAAGTATGACATACAGTTTCATATTACAGACTGGTGCTTGTGGGTTTGTTAGAACTAAAGAGTACCATTCATGTTTTAGCATGTTGGATTTTTTTGTGCTATAAAATCAACTGTGACTTGTCCTGGAAATACAGTATGACGTTGTAACATTGTAGCTTGGCCAACTATCCATAGAAATAAGGAAAATCCACCAAGCACATCACCAGTAGCTGTTTTAACAGACAGTGTTTGCGTTTGGATGTTTTTGAAAAAGTGCATATGAATGGATTGAGTGAGATTCTGTAAGAACAAAAGTCTTGATGTGAGTGATGTTTTAAAAGTCAGGAGGATGATAGTCATGTTTTTAAGTTTCTAGTTTGAGTGTGCGGCTGCGATGCATGCAGTGTGATGTGTGCTGCAATTCATTTTTTAAAAATTTGTTAGGATTTTTTAAAGTCTTCTCGTGTGTCCCCAGGCTAAGATACCTGAGCAGCTCTCTCTTCCTCCCTACTGCCTGCCGTTTTATCCTTTCATCCTCTCCTGTCCGTTTTCATCTTCTGTTGGAAAGAGAAACCGTGTTCCATCTAAACTGCCAAACATTCACTTTGAAATATATCCACCCCCTCCATCGAATCCATCCCAAATACGCATATATCTTCATTTCTCTGTTTCCCTCCACTTTTTCCCTTCCTGTCGTTGTGTGGCTGTTGATCGACTTCTTTTCTCTGGCTGATTTTTCTCTGAGTTGTTGTCGTGGAGATTTGTGACCGGGCCCTGGTTCTGAATCTTGGCTTGTTGCCTGGTCATAAATTTCTACGCTCTGAGTTCGGGTCCAGACCTGGATCTCTCCATGCAACCCCTCCTCCCTGCCTGTGGCGGAAGAAAACCATAAAACTCCCCGGCCTGTAAACTGGCCCGCTGCTGGACACATCTCCCCTCCGTGCTTTTTATGGCCACTTCTTATCTTTGTACTGTATATAGGCCCCTCTGAGGCTGAAGGATGACTTGCTGTCATGATAAACAATGGGATAATTAAGTGCAATGAAAAAAAGCTGGGTAACAGGTGCAGTATGTCGCTGGGAGGATGTCAAACATTGGGCACGTTCCCAATCTAGTCTTGAGGGGAACTGGAAAAATATGTGACAATGACTTGACTGAGCTGGAATAACTCTTTATGATTCACTATTAAGTGAATCATATTAAGTGCTCATTTCTGAAGTAGTAGTTCAGTAAAATGTAAAATGTAAGACTCTGGAAAAAGCGGTAGTTTGGTGTATTTTTTACACCAAAACTGAAGTCTGTCAATGAGTGATGACGCAAATGTCACCAGTGGTTGGAAGGAGTGGCCAGTTCTATGTACTACAGTACAGTAAATACAGTGTCCCCAGTTATTTCATTTTTTCAGCCAATGCTCCTATCGACCAACAATAACTCTACTACAGCAAAAACAGCATTGTCCCTTACTGGCTTCCCACTGTTGAACACTGCCAATTTTGTTCACTGGAAGGCATATCGAGGCCAGAAGTACCACTTCTGGGAAATGAACCCAAGTTTCATGATGAAAACAATGTTATCATACCCAACACAACCGATTTCCCTTTAATTTATCCTCATATTTCCACTTACTCTTTAGGAAATACTAAGCAGTCTTATTCAACTTGATTTATCTTCAGAACAACCGTGGGACAACTCAGTTATGAAAGTAATTGATAGTTAAAGGTTTAATTAATGTAAATTATTGAAACAAGATTTTTTTTTACATTGGAACAAGACTAAGACTATACAGCCATGGTGAGGCTGTACTCAGACACAGTAGTGCTTTGAGCTAAATGCTAACATCAGCATGTTAACATACGGTGGCAGACAGGGGCAAACGCGCAGCAACATAAACAAGACGAGATGACACACGGACCAATTCAATAACCTCATGAGTCACAAACCGAGGCAACAAGCGCGTCCATGCCGTGTTCAGCACTTTTAGGGTCGTCTGGAAACACTTCCGTTGTCGTTTTCTGTATTCAAAATTGATGAAGATGTTTTCTTAATTTGCTTGTGTTTCGTCTATTTGCATGTGTTTTCTTAAGTTGCCGCGCGTTTGCCCCTGTCGGCAACCGTATTAACATGCTCGCCAAGACAACATCCTGATTTTAGCAGGTATACTTTTTTTTTACCTTGTTCACCATCTCACTTTAATTTTTCAGGTTTATGGTCAAAACCAAAGTAGTGGACAAATACATTTTTTTCATCTAATGACAGCACTAGATGAAAAGTCAGAGGATCACCCAAATGATTACAATTCATCTTGGGGCGACCACATTGTTCAGTGTGGACCAAGGTGGTGACAGACTGACATTGCCTTCCCTAGAGCCTTGCTGCCAGCATGGCTAAAAACAAGGTTCTTGGTATGTTTTGTATCCTAAAAACTCTCATCTCTTGGACCTCACTTAATGTAACCTGCACCGTCATCAAAGTGTCTAAATGCGTGAAACTGGGGACAGTTGAGAATGGGTGTAAAACAGCTACAATAAAACAATGTTGTGTGACCATGCCCTCTTATTCGGTCCTTATTAGATTTGAAGTAGAGGGAAGAATAGATGCATGTTACTATCTGCCTGCCATCGCGCCCCCTCTGCATCCCAAAGACAAGCAATCAAGTGGGTAAACACATACACACAACCACTACAAGTGGCTGTGGATGTTTGTCCTTCTCCTCTCCTCCATCTCTCCCTCTATCTCTCCCTCCATCCAGGCTAATCTCCCATTAAAATGGCACTGACTCTGCGGGCTGTGTTTACCCCGGCGGATATGAAGTGTGTGTTCCTATTTTTATTTTTTTTATTTTTTTTAACCAATGCCTTGTTGTTTGAAGTGCTAATTCTGTTGTTCTGCCTTTATCTTGTGATCAGAGGGTCTTCTAGCCTCTCACTTCACACCTCTGGAGGGACACGAACAGTCCCAGGTGAAAGCTTTTCACTGGATTGTCCTGGTTTTTCATCTGCTTTAAAATAAAAATAAAACCAGCGCTCCATTATGTACTGTAACAGCAAACTGAATGCTTTTTAAAACAAACTTGAGAGAAATATCTGAAGAGACTTTTTACAGACCATTACCTCATTTATTGTTGCACAAGTGGTTGCAAGATTTATATCTGCAATGAACAGAAGATAAAGAGGCACTTTATTTGCCAAGTTCATTTTGCACATATCCAGTATTTGTCCTCCGCATTTAAATAATTAGAAGCAGTAGGCAGCTACTGTCTGGCACCTGAGAACCACATCCAAAACTGAGCCCAATGCTTTGGCCAATAAAAAGAAGGTTACTGGATGTCACTAATGGTAAATTCCCATTAAGCTGGGCACCATCATCTATAACAGCAGTTCCCAACCTAAGGGTCAGGACCCCCCAAAGGATCCCAAAGAAGTCGGAGTGGTCACCAGATAATTAAAGGGATAAGAGAGAAACGATATTTTTCGACTTTTCTCAAACCTTTTTCTTGAGAAATGCTCTTCAGTTGAACTGCTCACAACTCTTGCCGTTAGGGTTCACAAGTAAAAAGTGCTTCATGGGTCTACAAGCCAAAATGTTTGGGAACTATACTGTACTCATCTATAATGATGTTAGGGATTTCATAGGACTGGAAAGGCAAAGGTAAAGGCTCTAGATCACATGTTTAAGGTTTTAGGTTCGCCCAGTAGTACAGCACGTCTCACCTACATCTCTTCATCTAACCAGATCTCAATACTCCTTCACAACTTAAAAGCATTGAACAATGCACACGTTTAAAGCACTTTATATGGAAACGAGAGGTTACCCTTGGTGATTACATCAGCAGGTCCTCTAACTGTTGCATAGTAAAGGCTTCTTAGCAACACAGAAAGTTTTAATTTGCATTAATAATACTGTAGCTTAACCGTGGACTTTATTATAACACTAAGAACATGGCAAAAGAGAGCAGAGGAGAAAACAGCTGATAGATTAAATTAAATCGACTCCCACATCAAGCAGGAGCTAAAACAATTTGTCTCTTGTCATCTGTGACGTCCAAACAACTCGGTTGAGGGTGGGAATCATCACAGTTTGCTTCGGAGCAAGGCCGTCGCAAGTTAGCCACATTTTTACCCTGCTGTGCTGTGAAGATCAAGTGGAAATAAAAAATTAGTAAAGAATGCCGTGGCTTGCAAAGCTTGCAACACCAAAGCCAATGGATGAATGACATTACATGCATGTATTTGCTTGTGTGTGTGGGGGGGGAACAAGAGAACTTTTTGAAAAATATCCCTGCCAAAGCTAGTCTGTGTCCCATTTTCTGGTGTAAAATTGGCAACATTTGTTGACTTTTACGCTCTTTTATGCTCTCTCAAACTCTTCTGAAGCCCTTTTGGAGACAGGTATCCTGCATGCACTGATCCTCAGTGGAAAAGGATTTAAGTGCACTCATATAGTTGTCAATCCGGCATTCATCCCTTTAGTGGTTAATAACGTCTTAAGAAAAGGTAGCATTCTGTGTTTTTATCTTCACAATATTTATGTCAGCTTTTACTGAGTGTGATAATCCATTCAGCATGGAATCGGATCCATTGGAACAATGCCTCAAAAGTATGTGTATGTGTGTGTGTTTGTGTGTGTGTGTGTGTCTAAACTGTGAATGTAACTCAGCTGGAATATCTCAGTCAGGGCTGAGCTGAGCAGGTGACCCAGAAAAAGAGCAAACAGAGATGGAGGGAGTGAAGGGAGGGAGGAAGCCGGGAAAAAAAAAAGAAGAGAGAAAGTCTGATATTTATAGATATGAGGATAATGATGGTACCCAACAGAGAGTGTGAACAGAGACTTGTGGATAAAGTGTGTGTTTGTGTGTGTATACGGTGTTGGTGAGAATACATTCCAGCACTAAAACCTGCCTGTTTGCAGATAAGACTTGTACATCATCAATATCCTTCCTGTACAATTCCAACGTATCAAACTCCAGCCAATCCATCTACTTATTCCTCCATTCTTTTATTTGTACTGCCCACTTCCAGCTACAGCAAGGTAGATGTTGTAAGTTAAGGTGTTTTTGAGATAACAGTGGGGCAGATAAAGCAGTTGGACTCAGATATTTTTTATATAAAAAGTTTGCCCTAGAAAATAATTTCATTAGTCGTACAGGTTTTAAGGAAGAGTTTAATCGTCCAGTAATCATCTCAATGCTATTTTAGCGACTCCTCCATCTGGAAGAGCTCCGGAAGGAGCTTATATTTGCAGAAGAAGACTGTGTGGTTATAAAGCAAGTAAGTGGATCTTTGAGCGTACTATAGATGGGAGCTCTCACAAAGCTTTTGCGTTTGCAATATTTTGCATTTCTTTGTGCTTGAGGACCAGCTCAAAATAAAATTTTATAAGCCAATAAGTTGCTCTTTCTGAAATGGCCAGATATTTCAGAAATACACTTACCACTGAGTTAAACTTTTGCGAGACAGCACATACATGTATATGTGTATACATATATGTATATATATATACATATACATATTCACAAGGATAGGCAAAAGTTTTCTTAGGAAAAAGTGAAAGTTTGTGATAGAATGCAAAACTTTACTTAGAAGACAGCAACAGTCGGTGTTTTTTTTGTTTTCGCCCATTCATAATATTTTCCAACTTGTCCCATCCAGGGCTCTGAACCATCCAGCACCTTGCACTGACTTTTTTTGGAAATTCTCTGGCATGAACTAAGTCAAATGTAAATATGCCAGATGCCAGCAGGAGCATGTTCAGTCCCAAACTATTGATAACGGCCTTCAGAAGCCCATACTGGTCAAACTCTATTTCCAGCAGCCTTTAAAGGCAACATTAATCCCTTTCTTTCTCCATCCATTGTCCCTTCTTCCCTCCCTCCTTTGTACCGTTCACCAGTGTCCTTCCCACCATGTTGTCATGCAGAGCCAGGCGGTAGTCGGTAGGCCTGCTGACACTCTGTTCCATCGCTCAGACCCACACTGTCACCTGCCTCATTAGTGCCGAACTAGTGGAGAAGAGGCACACAAAATCCAAAAGCCGCATGAGCGCACACACACCTCTCCCACGGTCAACAAATGTGAGCGTACGCGCATGCAGCCACACACACACAGCCAGACATTCACATGCACGGGCAAGCATTCGCACACTCAACTGAGAATGAGAAAATATAAGGAGGGAAGAACTTGTTCTAGGTCACCGATATGTGTGTGACAGCATGCCAGAGTGTGTGTGCAGCAGAAGCCTTTTTACTGAGCCGACTGTCTTGCTGTGACAGAAGGTTTTGATTTTCCTCTTGTCTGACAGAAGTGACTTATGGCCGTACCGCTGTCTGGTAAAGACCCCAGGACCCTCGAACAGGAGGCTATGTGTTCAAAGTCCAGATATTATAGGCCAGCAAGCAACCCTGGAACTAACATCCAACTAATACGGGTTGTTAAACGCTGAGAGCAATTTTTCTGGACAAAACCTGCCAATAGCTGATTTGCTGTGCCAATATTCATCTTTTTACATTTTACCATCTTCGTGCTAAAAAAAATTTGTCAGTGTTTTGTCCTGAATTGTGTTCTTGGCAGAGTGGAACGGCCCCTGCAAAAACAGCAATTATGAGACATGGAAACTCATCACTAAAACCAAGCATTATAATAGTAATGATGATGATGAACACATTCATGCATACTTGTGTGGAATCTGATTAAAATGTCACATTAGAATCAGTTCAGGTTAAGGGTTTCCGCATAGACAGCCAATGTAGTATTTATCGACTGTGCAGTAAAAGCCACACGAGGCTGTAATGCTTATTAAATACCAGAAAACAGAATGTAAGATCAAAAATGGAGAGATAACTTTGCCGTCCTTAGATTCTCACCGTTAGCGGGAGAAAAATGTCAAATTTTGGCTTGAGGACTGCCACCAGAGAAAGGCCACGTTGATACCTAAAGGGTTTATCCTAGGTAGGGTGGCCATTTTAGGACATTTCAGACTCAAGGGTGCCATGTTGGAATATTTTGGGATTATTTGAGCATCTTTGATTATTTTCCAATTACTTCCATGTTAATATTTTGTTGATGTAAAAGTAGTAATTTTGCCTGGGAATCTCTCTGGGAATTTTTATGAGACTCAATATGCAACTTGGCAAATATTTATATGGAAATGTCCATTGATCAAAGTGATTATTCCCTATTAAATAATAATTTTGTAAATGCACACAATTTCTACCCCCACACAGCCACACCATAGCTAAAAAAAATCACCTATTAAGTCTAGTTGATTTACAGTATTCTATAAAGGTATCGTATATCAGTGCCATAACAACACATGCCACAATCAGTCTGGCAGTCTAGCAGTGCAGAAATCCCAGCAAACTGGTTACCTAGCTCTGTAGCAACTTTTTGCTTCTGCTTTCCTCCACTGTTGTTGCTGCTCTAACTTTCATCGTGGCTGTTAGCTTCACCTTGTTAGCCACAACCCAGGTCACCTTTGACCCCATTGAGAGAAGACGGTAGATGCCCCCAGAACATCGTCTACACCCCTGAAACCCCCTACAGTGGAATCTGAGAATCCATTTTTAACATCAATCAATCTGATAAACACAGTTATTTCTACGGTAGATGAGAACATGTCTGTTTTGCATTATTCCTTACGGCTAATCAGTTCCATACTGGCAGTTTTGAAGCCATGTTTTAAAGGGGAGCTGGTGAGGCAGATGGAGAGAGCTCTCCATAAACATGTGGAGAAAATAAATCATCTGACGTTAGAGCATCGCAGGGAGGAGAGCTGGAAAGAGAAGTACAGGAAGGGAAAGGTTAGAGCGAGAAAAGTCATTTCCTTGTGGCCAGGTTTATGAACATACAGCAGAAAATCACACACATACACGTTACGCTGATGCACGAGCTGACTGGCATTTCAAAACGGCCCAGACACCCTTGACAACCTCTTTATCCACTCTACTTCAAAACTTACAGACAGCCTCCTTCAGACTCATACCACACTTAGTCAGACATGGAAGTCTCCTTCATGTGAGTGTACAAGTGTGTTTGCGTGTGAGAGTGTACATGTGTGTGCCTGTCCATTGATCCTGCAGGCCAGAGGAAACAGATGCTTAGAGAGGGGCCGGGGGGGGGTTTGCACAAGACCAAAGGATCAAACCAAACCGCAGCCAGCAACGAGATTATTGCTCAACAGCACTCACACACAGAAACAGGAAGCTGTTATATATTAGTTCACTGACACATGGAGTCTGTCAGCATTTCACCACATAGGTATCCATGCATTATTTTTATATCTGATGTCATTTTTTTCTGTTATTTAATAGAATATTTAATGAACTACACAAGAGATCTCAATGAAATTCTAAGAAAAGTTACACCATGGAACTTTGGCCATTTATAAAACGTTCCGCCTTTCTGATTGACCAATTTAGCCCAATTTTTTAAGGGAACTTTGCAAACTGGCTACCTAGCTCTGTAGCCACAAGTTAGCTCTGCATTGCCTCACATTCTTTTGTTTGCTTAAGATGGCGCCAGCATGGAATAACAACTGATGTTACTGTTTTTAAATGGACGCCTGCTGTATATTCAGCTTTACTGCTTTAATTCATTGTTTATGTACCTTCCATTGTGGCTTCCGGCTTTACCTTACCTCAGCCCAGGTTAGTCACCCCTCTCTATAGACACTAGGGTTCTGACATTGGTGTGAAAGTTGTTAAGTGCTGGGACTGAAATATTTAAAATTATGCTTTGGTTAAGTGACATTTGGTGTCTGAACATTTTTAAGCCCACATGGTACAGGGATTCAAAACGGTGATGTTGTCATAATGCAAGTGCCTTGGAAACATTTAAACCATAAAGAGGCACTTAAACTGTCCACTGAAACAAAGGAGCAAAAATTTGGCAGGGTGACACACTTATTCAGTGACAGGAATCCTCAGGGAAACATTAACACCTTTAAATGATGAATTGATTAACCAGAAGCATTAGTGAACAATGGAATGTGCCAAGAAAATAATGTTCATATCAGCTGTAGAGGAGTTTGTGTGTTAACATCTGCTCAATGGATTAACATACTGTACATATATCAATTATTAATATAGCTATTCCTGCTATTCTCTCTCGCCTCTCTGCCATCCAGCCTCGCTCGTCCCTGCCTGGAGAACCCTTAAACCCAGGTGAAGAGTACATTGTGTCCACCTGTCTCTCCTCCCACACACGCTGACAGCACACCGGCCCGGGCAGCAGTTTGTTTACTCTGACAGAGCTCTGTTATTCGGCTCATTGTTCTCACCTCTTCTCTTCCCTCTCTCCATCGGACTCGACACAGCCGTGACAATGACGGTTGTGTAAGAGTTCATGTGCAAATTAATGCTCGTTTCCAAAGCGAAAAGGTCTTTCAGTGTGTGTGTGTGTGTGTGAGAGAGAGAGAGAGAGAGAGAGAGAGAGAGAGAGGGAGAAAGAGGCAGAGAGGATTCCATTTTTATGAAGCTGTTGTTGTTTGTCAAATGAGTGCGATGCTAACAGCTGGTTCTTATACTTGACCGATATGGCTGTTTGAACGTCAGCACTGATATTTTTGGTTTTCAGCTGCATATAGAAGATATTTACAGCCAGTATTCAATTTGGTGCAAATTACAGTACAGAGGAAATCTTCCCTTTCCAGTTTCCCCGACAAATTGATGTTGTTACGGTGGAAAAGCATGAGATACTAGAAAAAGATTACTGTAAGGAAGAATGATGCTATAATATTACCAAGCACACGACACTCAGAGAGCACATATATCCACCGAGGCTGCAAAACCTATTTTAGTGACAGAAAATATTTAAATCTGTTTTTATCTGCATCTAGATCTGTAGCTGCATCAAAATACACACAGTTGTAGACGGTCATGCTCAATTTTGGAGAACAACTAAATCCTTGGAATATCACGGCACTGTTCAAGAGTGAATTGTGGGAAAGAGATTTATGGCCATTGAAATTTTTCATGCGTCTGTAGTGCCAGCTACTGCCACAATACCATTTTTTTTTATTGTTGACATACATGTATACGTCTTCTAAATGTGGTGGCAATTGCTAAATTACTTACTATTACTAATTTTGTCATTTGTCATGTAATATGTCATTTCAAGCTTATCTTATTTAAGTTTATTCTTAATGTTTGTTGTTTCTATGACTCAGTGTGGCGATGAGTAAAGTAAAAAGTTTGGTTCGATGATGAGTGGGCATTGTCTATGTATGTGGAAAATTTATGCGTTGTATATAATTCACCATACGGGCAGAATAATAATTTTTAAAAAGATGTTGCCAAGCAGGTGGTTACCTGTTGGAGTGGCTCTGCAGCTCTCATAATCCTTCTGTTTGTTTCAGCTGTCAGAGAATATATACATTAATCATCGCTTTCTAAACAAAATACACACCCTTGATAAATTATTGTCGCATCACAGTCATTAACTTAAATGGAAATAGTTACAGGTTATTATTTTTATTCAATATTTAGCATAATTACGGCATTTTATTATGAAAAAAAACCACTTATCGTTCGTGGGATATGTATATTCAAATGTCCGACTGATATTCTTCCCTCTCACACATATGTACACGCACACTTACACACACACACACACACATGCACCACAGCATGATGGACCTGTGGTACCATGCCAGAGTGGAAAAGCTAGTCAAGCAGAACCCAGGGCAGCCTGGGCTCCTGCCAAGCCCAGCTGGTGGCACAAGCGAACTGAAGGGAAGAGAGCGGAGAGGAGGAAGAGGATGAAGAGAAGTGAAGGAAGGAGGGAGGGAGGGAAGGAGGGAAGCAGAGGAAGGACAGGAGCCAGGGGAGTGAAGGGGATCGGAGAGGGCTGGTGCAGCACCGACCAACCAACCCTTCAATCTCTGGAGAGTAAAGAATCCTGTGTGTACGAGAGAAAGAGGGAGAAAGGGATTTAGAGGGGGATGGTATGCATGTTGATGCTTGTATGTATTCATGTATGTTTGCCTCTCTGTGTGAGAGGTATGTATTTTGTGTGGGCGTTGAGAGAGGATGATATATGGGACATGGAGGAGTGGAGTAAAAGGGGCGATAGAGTAAAGCGGACGGGAGTCGACTCTATAAAATTCTGAATGCCACTAAATCTTTCCATTATCCACAGATAAGGCGGTGACAGATGTTTCGGAGCCCAGATCGAATTTAAATCGTTCCAAGTTTGGCTGATACTGTGGGGTGAAGAATGAAAACAGATAGGTGGAGACAGACAGAGTAAGACAGCAGCCGCGATACAAATATACACGAGCACTGTAAACATCCTTCATTCCTCCCTCCTACCTCCTCCTCCTCCTCCTCCTCGCTGCTCTCAGCTGGAGGGTGTTGCCCCGTTCGAGGAGCTCTGGCAGGGTCAGGGGTGAGACGGCGCCGCCCCCAGGCTGATTCTGAGGAAGAATGTGTTTTTGTCTGGTGAGTGTTTTATAGATTTGTGCAATTCTATGAGAATTTAAGACTGCCAAAAGTGTGTACAGTAAGTGTTGTGTTGGTGTGCTGGAACATTTGCAAATGTGACAGACTGTTGGTGTGCATATATAGCCTGTGTACAACAACTATGTGGGTGTATTTCACTGCTGGTGCTGCTGTCAGGTAAAATAAACTTGTGTCTACAAAATGTAAACTTTTCCGATGTGTATTTTAAATGTGCCCTCTAAAGGGTCTGCCAAATAATATTCTGTATAATTTAAATTTAACCATTTTAACACTAAGAATGTGTCCCTGAACATAACTGAAAACCATCAGAAACAGCATTTAGACCCTCATTTGATGCTAAATCTCCGGTGAAGCCCACACTAATGAAATCTTTTAGGTGGGTTAGCAGCTCCGTGAGGCAGGGTGAGGCAGGGTGCATGGCAGGATTTACAGACTGACACCCCTGCTGTTGAGTAAAGATCCCTGGAAACATTTTTATTATTGAATAGACGCTGATGCAACGGCCTGCACCGAGCTTGAAAATACACACACGCGGCACCAAAATTAATGTCGAGACAATGTTCATAACTGCTCTGTGCGTGAGTTTTGAAACTAGAAACCGAGATATCTTTCGAGTATGGTTTTCAAACGCCTTATCTAATCTTGTTTTAATGTGAAGTTTTGTTTTTTTTCTAAAAATGTTGAACTGATGTTGAACTTGGCCAAACTCAGCATGATGAAATGCCTCCAGAGAGAGGCAAACTCTCACAGCACATTGAGATAGTTCTCTGCTCTGATAAGACATCTTATATTAAATCAGTGACAATTAATAAAATCGTATACTGTACGCTACTGTGTTAAAGGTGTAACGAGTAGGATTTTCTATGACTATCACTTATTTTGCTGTGCTCGGGACGTTTCTGGGCATCAACCTTTGGGCAGTGGTGTGCAGCCCCCAGCCAATAACAGCGCGCAGGGTGTGAGAGGCGGGACTCTATAAAAACGTAGCGACCAGTTGCCAGATCGTAAGCACGTGACACCACCAGAAGCGCGTGCGCTTTGAGCCGGGGAGGAGGGGCCAACTTTAAATGTTGCGTTTACAAACAGCAACCGACAAATCCTACTCGTTCTACCTTTAAAGGTTGAATTTGTGAACCAAATGCCACAACTGCCAACATTCTGTTCATTTTCGTACACAATTAAAATCAAATGTCAGTGTTCAACTTGCCTGAGTTGATTAATCCCTCACATCAAATCTGCATTAAATTGTTTTTTGTCAAAGTGACATCACAGTCACAGGGTAATTACAGACGTTTTTGAAATAAATGACTTGCGTTGTCTTGCAACAATAAGGCTTGAAGAAAAAAATGTTTCGTGTTATACAACTTAAGTTTTGCAAGTCTTCTAATTTTCATACCATGGGTTCATTTTGTAAGAGTTGATGCACTTTACGAGACCATGACACACAAAAGGACCATTTAAACCAGTTACATAGTTTCCCTCATCTTTCGATAATGAAGAGTTATAGCATTCTATGTGGACTCAAATATACGACAACAAAACTACGCAAATTATGAGAATCTAGTAATATATTTTCATATAAAATGAATGGAAGGCAATGGATGCTTGCAAACCTACTGCATCATCATATCAGAGGTGGAAAACACTGACTGTGACATGTGATTTGTATTAAAAGGCGAACTGAGATATCGGTCTGTAACCCCAGTTTGACACTCCGCGTGTGTGTGTTTGAGAGGCATGTGATCTCACTGTTTCCCTGCGTGAGAAGAGAGACAGCAGAGGCATACTGAGTCAGTGTTCAGCCATGCAGCCTTCTCCGGGACACACTCACATACCAGCCTTTTCCAACACACACACACACACACACACACACACACACTAGGCTCCAGTAACACACACACCAAACTAAAGGAGACCATTGTCCTGTAGTGGAATACAGACAGAGAAGCCAGAGGCAATCTTCACAGGAATCTGCTGCAGAGGGTAGGCTTCAACACACACTGGCACACACGCACACACACACACACACACAGCTCCACCTTCTACTCAACAATCCCTCCATTGCCACATGTTGTATCTCCAGATAGCGACCCGTCTCTGCCTACAAATCCTTTATTCGGAGGCCACTTGTGGCCATGTGATTAATGAGCAGCACTGAGGATGCTAGCCAGCAAAGCCAGAGGTCAGAGGTCAACTCTGCTAGGGTTCTAAGGTCGCTGCCGCAATGTGGGGCGTCACTGTGCTGTCCACTGTACGTCTCCAGGAGAAAAAACCCACTGAACCTCATGAATATTACATGAAGGCCCTGCCATGACAGGATGGAGGGGAAAACAAAAGGGCAAGATTTCGTCTAAGAGAGAGGGAGAGGAAGGAAAAGAAGGATGGAGGAGGGATAAAGAGGGTCCTGTGAGGCCCAACAAAGACAGGCTTTATAGCAGCAAGGGTCAAATGGGCGTTTTATTCATGGTTTCCCCCTACACACTGAGAGGAGCTCCCTTAGGACCCTTTAAAGCCGAGGAGGTGTGCATCTGTGTGTGTGTGTTCATACAGTTTTTCCTCCTGACTCGCGCACACACTTGGGACAACCTTTAGTCCCCAAATATCCACACTTTCCTGCCCGCCGTGACAAACACACTACACAAAGGTCTTGGATGTGTGTGTCAGTTGGATCTCTGTGTTCTGTCATTTTTATGGCCCCAAACTACTTATTATCCCAGAAGTCTAGTAGAGCAGCTATATGCTTTGTTATTTCCTCATGGCTCATACTTTGTGCATTGTTCTGATTGCAGACTAGGCTAGCAGCAGATGTTCGGTCTGCAGCGGCCTGCCAGTGTTGGGGACATTCCTCCGTGGCTCTCATTGGCAAAGAGCTGACTGCATGTTCTTGAGCAGAGCCAAATCGAGTCCATATTTAACAGGACACGTAGCAATGCAGGAAATTGCAGAAATCCCTCTCTTTTTTTTCTGCCGTGTGCGGCACACTTGTGAAATCCAGCAGAACGCTGCAGAGCCCCGGAGTGGGTGGACAGCAGAAGTGCGGAGAGTTGGCTTACTAAGTGAAGGCCAGAGATACATGGAAGGCACGTGACTAGTGGTGCAGTGGTGAATACAAACTGGGTGATGCCCACCATAAACCAAATAATAAATTAAATACTTTCAATATTTAAAGCTGCACTTAACAATATTTTTATGTTAATGCATCAAATGAAAACATATGTACAACATGTGTATGTGTAATGTGAAAGTTGTCGCTCGTAGTGATGAATCCACAGAGAATTATCACACCACTCTGCAGAGCTTTTTAGCATCTTTCAGCTCACTGTTTTGGTTTTACAGCTGCAACTTTACTGTTTTGGTGCAATCTGACCACTCTCATTAACCTGTTTCCAGCAAAAAAAATCCAGACCAACGGTACGCTACCTGCCCAGCACCAAACACCAGACACACACAGTTAGCGACTAGCTGAAAAGAAGCACATGTTTCATGCTAATTCACCCTCAAAGTGTCACTTTCTCACTTATCTCAGGCGGTCTCGAGGGACAGAAACCATAGTTTTGGTTTTATGTTACCAGGGTTTTTGGATATCTGTGTCTAAGATTTTTGCTTCCACCTCTATAAAATGGAAGTGAATGGGATTTTGTCACAGAATTGAAAATTAAATTGAAAAAAAAAATCAAAAATTCAACATTTGTGTTCAGAAACACTGTCTTCACTACTCTGCACAATCCACAGGAAATACTGTTAGCAGTTTCTTTGGTGAAAAGTAGTTCCAATACCACTTCTATAGTATTTGGGTGGCAGCAGAAACCTTGGCAAATTCTACCAAGACTACCTGCATAGCTAGATGGCAGTAAAACAGTGTGAGACTATGGGTTTTTAATATGTTGGGTCAACCAATCCTATCCTATCCTGCCATTCTCTTTGATGCCACTTACTGAAATGTATACAATGGCTTTGATATGATAACGGTACTAATCTCTAGTCTGCAAATATATGCAAACTCCAGGTAAACTGTTGGATGCCTACAATGTTTTAGCAAAATAGATGAAAAAAAAAAGAAATCACAGATAACGCAAAAACACTTGAACACACAAACCATCATCACCACTACATCATGGCATGGACAAACAAGCACTTTTATTTGCTTTATGATGATTGCCATTTCCCTTGGCGTCCCTCTACCTATTTTCCACTATGTCTAATACGGCTGTAATCACCATTGTAAACCTTGTGTCATTGTGAGGACACATATAATTAAAAGAGGATTAGCAATGGACGGGCCCAGATGCCTTCTGCATGTAATTAACATTCAGACAATGTGGCGGGCATACAGAGAAAACACCTGTGTTTGTGAGTGTGTTTTTTTTTGTGTGTGTGATGCGAGTGCGTCTGACTGTCTGTCTGTGTGTATGTGTGTGGGCGTGTCGGAAGATGTGTGCTGGTCTGTGTGTTTGAGAGGGATTAGCCTCAGAAAATTCAGTCTGACATCAGCCAATCAGGGCCATTCAGGGGCCTAGCCAATCATCCACAATAACAGACAGGCTGCCAGGAAATGGTATTAAAATAGGCTTCATCCACATAGTGACGGTGGGCAACACTGACAACAGTACATGGACCAGTGTAGTGGACAAAAGTAGCCAGCGCTCTTAGAGCGTTATGCAATGTTTTTGAAGTTTGCTCCTGAATACCTTCACAAGTGCGATTGTCTGATTTTTTGCTCATTATACTTGCAATATCTCCCCATTTGCAATGCTCATGAATGCTGACATGTCCAAAACAATGCTAGTATTCAGCATTTCCCTTAGAATATCTTTTTGTGAGCACTGAAACAATTCACTGGAGCAGCACTTCGACCACGTAGGACACAAAAAATCTTCACTGAAACCAACCATCCGATCAAAAGGTCACAAAACTTTTCCTCATCTCTTGTTTACTGCAGTCTGGATGGATGTAGTTTTTGCAAACCCCTGCTGTGAGTCCAACAAAGTGCTTGAGTAAAGGATGAGCCACATTGCTCTGCGTTACACAACAAAGCAACTGCACGGGCAAAACATCAGCGTATCGTGACAATGGGAGCAACAAGTGGAAATGCAGAGTGGGGTTACTGCGATCAGTAAATCAAAATGAATGTGCAGTTCTTCCAGGTGTTCCCAAAACATTCAGCTGTAACTTAGCATCTTAGCATCCACATGTTTGGGTGTGAATGGCTGTGAAGTCACTAAGGAAATGCTGGCCCAAAGAAACGACGGTAATGGAAATGATGCAAACGGGAGTTACAAAAGCAGAAAGCTCCCATTATCTAATTTAATGAGAAACTTAAATTAACTTCAATGAAAAAAAAACAAAAAAAGGAGTGATGTTTCGCTTACACAGATCTGTTTGCAATTGAAATGCTTTCTGTGTAAATAACTCAGCGGTTTGATGTTGGGATCCGCTTATCCGACGTGCTGGATCACTATCAGCCCAGATATTGGCTTTATCAAGCGGTACTGGCAATGATGGGACCGATGATCAATTTTTTTGTCAATACAATACAATACAAACAACTTTATTAATCCCACTAGGGGCAATTTGTTTGGAGCAGCTTGTTGTAGATAAAAACACTTCATGTTACATTACAAAAAGGATTCCAATGAGTTCCACGCATTTTTACTGATTCTATATTTAGGGGAAAAGAGAACACTGGATCGGCAGGATACCCTGAGCTGAGGTATCGGTATCGGCGGAGAAAAGGTTGGATTGGCGCATCCCTAGTTTAAGTGTGCGGTAAGTGTGCAGGTGTTATGTGCATATAATTATTCAATAAACGTGACTAATCTTGAAATTGAAATGGCTGCAGAGCAAATATTTGATAAATAAACAGCACAAAAATTCAGGTTGTGTCAGTTGACCTTTGAGGATTGAAAGGACGATTTTTGTCCAAAATATACGTATATGCATCATCAGACTGGTATATCCCGATGCCAATGAGTAGATGCTCCTGGGCCTGTGGGATGGACTGCTGCGGTGTGATTGCACTGTGATGTGATGCAGAGACGGGGAGGTCGCAGTTGCTCTTTCCAGGCACTGTGACATTAAAAGGTGATCGTCTAATGGAATTGACCTTTCAGCTTTATCTCCCTATCATGCATATATGAAGAGGACGCATTCTGTGTGTGTGTGTGTGTGTGTGGGTGGGTGTATATGAAAGTGTGTGTATGAATGTTTCATGTGGCGTGAGGTGGGCAGGCGTACAACATAATGTGTGTCCACCATGTGGCGTGTCTGTGTGGGACTGCCTGCATGCATACAATTCAGCATCTGTGTGTGTGCGCGTGTGTGTGTGGAGAGACAGGCATATTTGTGTGTGTAGTTAATGCCAGTGGGATCGTCTAGCATTACCCGAACGACCATGAGATGAGGTCGGAGAGAAAGGGCACAGCGGAGACGTGAGAGTGTGTCACCCCTTGACCTCTGGGCCATTAGCTGATGGGTAAATACTGTCGCCCTGCTGCAGTGTGGGAGAGAAGCTGACTTGCCGAATCAAGTCGCTCGCTGCTCTAGGTCTGCAATCTTGTCCATACAAGCCGGGCTTCCATCCAACAACATTCATGTAAACTGTGTCTAAGTTGAACGGAAAAGTCTAAATAAAAATGGGAGAAAATCATGAAATTTTCAATAAAAAGTTCTGATGACAGCTTTCACAGTGTATCGGTGAGTGAGACAAAGATATCCGTGAGTGTGTACCATCTGCTGCCCAAATGTTGGAGGTTTCACCTTGATGAACAGCTGTCTCTAAAACTGTCAACAAACCGGCCTCACCATGTATTAAAGAGCTGCTTATTCAACCACCAAACTTATGCATGGATTTCAGTTGAGTTGTTGTCTCACAATGGTTTCAAATTTGGGTATTTTCCACCATGGAAAATATGCAAATGTAAACGCTAAATAATTGTTATTTCTGCTATCTGCAGCATAAATCTGAAAATATTGGTACTTCCGTTTAAATTCCTACTGGTTTAACTATATCACAGTTACATACAGTGCTGTATATTGTGTATCCAATATAATATGCTACAGCCGTAGAATAAAGTGATACAACAGACATTGTTTCTCGTTCCAAGTATCAAATACACAAGAGATAATGACCGTGGCGATCTCCAGGTGGTGTTCTGCTTGTCACACTACTCTCTGTACCTCTGGATAAGACGCTGAACTGACATAATAGAGTGGCAAATGTTAGATAATGCTAGGGCTACTATATAGGAAATGTGAAAAGATGTTGCAAGGATGTTAACTGCACTAAGTTAAGGTAATTTGAATATGCCATTAACTGGCATATAGGAAGCGTTGCTTTGTATCTATATGGTATCCATAACAACCTGCGTTATCAGGTCCCCCAGCTAAGTAGGTGGTTGTGAATACCAAAGCAGGGCACTTATACAAGAACTTCTCTATATTAAATCATATCTGTAGCTAAAATGTTTAGTCTCCAGAATTATTTTTGGAGCTTGAAAGCTGAAAATAATTTAAAATATGTTGCTAATCAAATATATTTACATGGCACTGCAGAATCTATGCTTGATTTGGTAATGAATGCAGATGTTTGAACTACAGTATGTAACCTACTTCTTTCATTTGTCGCCAAGGAGGTTTTGTTTTCGGTGCAGTTTGGCTGTTTGTCTGTTCCCATAATTTTAAAGAAATGTGGTGAAAAGTTTGGAAATGATCTGAGGAAGACCTGATGCAGATAGTGCAGCCGATTTACAACTCCTGAACGGTAAGGGCACAGAACTTTTTTTCTTGGATTCCTTCACTTCCACCCATATATGGCATTCTTATTTGTGTGCGCTGTGCTTTCTATTTTATTCATTTATTTGTATGCATAAGTCTAGAAACTACTTCAGTCTTTATCCTGATAGAAATGACATTTCAGGGGAAGGACCTAATTCTTTAATTTTTCAGCATTAAATCGGCCTGCTGAGTGTCGGCACTTTCAGTCCAAAAGGCCTGTCACCACTAAGAGTTTTCAAACACGTGCAGTGGTCTATTAGGGTTCAAGGGTTGCAGAATGTCTTTAAGAAAGCTTCTAGTTCCAAGAATCAAAAAAAAAACCTGAAAAATGTTTGGATGTACGAGGTTTAGAGGCAACACTTGAATGTCCCATCCTCTTGTCTGCCACTGAGTGCTGAGTGGCTCTGACTGCTCTAAGAGAGCACTCTGCTTCTCAGGGCTAAATCACTCAGGACTCATAAAGCAAGGACTTGCAGCTCAAATGCCGACAGTGTTAGCTGAGTAAACAGACAAATGGAAGTGTGCAACGTGTATGTGTGTGTGTGTGTGGGGGGGGGCCTACTGCATCGCCTCTCCCATCAGAGCTTTTCCATCAATAATAAACCTGCGTTAAACCAATGAACAAATGCATTAATGCTGATGTACATTCTACGATGTACTGTAAGTTGTTCTTGTATTGATAATGTAGAGTTCAATCAGTGGTGTTCTGGTGACCTAGTGCACTTCAGACACATACCATGTAACTGCAGAGTTCAGTGAGTTCAAATCCAACGAAGGATGTTTGTGGTGCCAGTGTCGTCCACTGTCATATACCTAAAAAAGGCAAAGGTTAATGCTTCATAGATAAAACTCATAACTTCAAATGACTATGAAAGTTGTTGACTGTACTTCAACAGTTTGTGACTAAAACAAAAGAAGACTAAGTTTATGTGTGAGTGTAAGTTTGTGTGTCTGTGTGCGTCTTCCCAGTTTACCCCCCTCCTGACCCAGAGGACATTACCTGTTGCGGCAGACTGTCGTCAAATGAAACTATGAATAAAGATCAGCCGTGTGTATCTCCCCACTTGAAAAGCATTTCTGTTTCTATTCCTGAACTGTCTGTCCTCCTAGACATAGATAGATGGAGAGACAGAAACAGAGGGAGGGACACAGAGAGAGAGAGAGAGATGGAGGGAGCGAGCAAAGGGAGATAGTTAGCTTCGGCCTGTCAGTCAAAGGGAAAGATAAAAACATCAAATCCCATCAGCAGTACATCTCAGTCTGGGTGCTGCTGCATTCGACAAGAGATAAATAACGGTAAACAGAGGGACAGAGTAACTCTCAGCAGCAGGCAAAATTGCAAAAGACTGTTGTAATATGGATATATGCTGTTGATCACGAACGTTATATCAAAAGATACATCTCACATTTGTCCATCTGCCCATGGATCCACATATTTTGGTCCAGCTCATGGTTGCAGCACGATAAATAAGGTACCTGTTGTATCAATGACTCCAGTGCTCCAGTTCCCACAGTAAAGCTGGATTTGTATTTTAAATAGATGGTTAACAACAGCCCCGTTGAAGATACCTATGGAATAGGTGTTGATTTCACCCATTGATGGCACAACCACAAGACTAGGTGGATGTATGGTGCGTGACCTGGCTGTATTGTGCTTTAATTATATTCCCCACAGTAGCTGTGTTGACATTGCTTGTGATATAAAGCTACAGTGAGAAGGTTTACCTTGTTTCACTAATGAATAGGACACCACTGAAGTCTAATTACATCCTTTTGGTTGCTGTCACTAAGAACAGTGAATGCATTGAGCAGAAAGTTTACAGTGGAGATGTCTTTGCTTGTTTGCTTGATGTGACTGAAAAGGATAAATTACAGAACCTTTCTTCTACTTTCTTAATGACGTCTTCACTCTTGCAATCCCCGCTGGTACTGGAAACTTGTAAGAAAAAACACCAGCTGACCACTCACAGTTCTTGTGGACCCTGGTAGCTCCTTTCACCGTATTCCAGCTGTGTAGTGACATTTTTGAGGAGGTGCACCTGAGCTAGGATGTTGTCTACGGTGGTGACGAAGCCTGTGCACATTTAGCTGTTCAACAATCGATCGAAGCCTCCCTTCAGCACCCCAGCATGAACTTTCCAAGGGAGGCTGAGCAGTGTGACATCCCAATGATTTGAACAAACCGTCAGGTTTTTTTTCTTTTACAGTATATGTGAACCTATTTACCCGTTCCACCCTCCTTTGGGAAAGCTCCTTGCTCCTCTTCAAGAATTATGGGAACTCAGATGTTGTTCGTAATGTTAGACCCAATCGGCCCCTGAACTGAAATGCAATGCAAGATGTCCTCAAATAGGTCATGTAGAAAGAATAAAGCCGGTAACAACATGGCTTTGCTGTGGCACCACTCTCGGCCCAAAATTTACATTTGTTGCCCCACTAGTGGTAATCTAAGAACACCAAAGTTGTCCCTCTATTTTTCATCCATCAAAACAATTTTATATTTTTGTGTGTAACAAGAACTACAGCCTCACAAGGCCACAAGCGAGGCTACTGACTTGAAGTCTAGTTCAAATGCTAATAATATCTGCCAACACCAAAAGAATTGAGACCAGATGAACCTGATTTAGTGGCATGGTTGGAGAAGGACAAAACTTGTAAAAAAAAAAAACAAAACTCCCAAAAGAAAAACTAGCTGAAGACAAATGCTCGTTCTTTCATTTTGTGATTCTATTTTCTGCAGGAGTCCACAAAGCTATCGATCTCATTATGTATAAAAAGTAAGAGACAGAAACCAGACGAGGCGTGGTGGAGTACGAAGATTACAGCAGGACTGCATACACACCCAGAATTACCCTGCCTCCATGGCTCCAATCTATTTCAATTGGACATGGCTGCTGAGTGTGTAGCATCGGCTCTTACACACACTTCTCACGCTGCACAGCCCGTAAACAGAGTGATGGAATGCATTCAGATTTGACACACACACACACACACACACTCACGCACGCATCCACACGAGCACAGGTACGAAAAGCCCAAGCACAATGCCCATGTTCGCATATGTAAAGACACATGCACACACACATGCGTGCACGCACACACACACACGCACACAAGCCCACAGCAGACAGAAATCCAGACTATCCACCCCACACACCAGCTGTTTACTACTGTCAGGAGTAATAAAAACAACATGAGTCAGTTTGAGAAAAGCATTTGTGAGAGAAATCTAAAACTATGAAACTCCATATGGTCCCTCTGTCTCTGTCTGTCTCTCTCCATCAGCTTTTTCTCCTCTATCGTTCTTTCTCTCTCTGCAGAGAAAATGCAGCGTTGCATGAGCTCGGTTGAGAGATGACAGATCATTGTAAACGCTGACAACCTGTATAACACTCATGGCTTCGAAATTAGACTCAAATTTTCAGCTTTGAGATGTAACTCGGGATGAATTAAGGCAGGAGAGAAAGCCAGCCGCAGAGGATGACAGTGATGTTTATTGAGTTTTTTCCGCACATTATGGCATGTCACTTTTAACAAGGCGCTATCACAATATGTTACAAGCTACAGATATTGTTTCAATTTCAGTTTCATTCTGTCTTGACTGCAGTGATTCAAAGGGATTAAAATGAAGTTACAGAACGAGGAAAAGTCTGGTCATTGAAATGCAAAGTACGTATTCATTTTTTCCTCCCTCAGTCCATTCAGCAGTGACGACTTTAAGCAGAGTTGCATACCAGCCTGAGCCGCAGGAGGAGAAGCAGCAGCACTTGTGCTTGACAGAGAGACTGTTATAGAAATGTAACACATTGCCATCTGCAGGCAAGTCAAATCGGCAAATGGGGAGGCACGCACACACAAACATACACAAAAAGATTCACACACGCGAGCGAGCAAGCAAGCAGATGAACCCGCTGAGAGCGAAACAAACTTGTCTAATTTAATCAGAAAACTCATCATAGAAAATAAATTGCACTCGTGAACTTGTTTATTATTCATTCATTCATTGTTGAGGCTGGACAAGCTGCTATTTTACACTGAACAGAAATAAATATGAGCTCTGCTATTGTCATCTGGTGGTGTGAACTCAGGGAGCTGGCTGCTGATGTTGACTGAAGTGGACGGCCAGGGTGTGCGGAGTGAGTACTCGAGCTTCATGTCTTGGGAAATAATTAAAAGCATGTAAGATAAGCCGAATGTTTATTGATCCTCGTGGAGAAATTTCCCAGCAGCACCAACTGGTTTTTAAAGGGAAAAAAGGAAATGAGAATATCCTGTAAGTACAATAATATACAAAGTATGCAATAAAAATAGAGGAAAATGTTACTGATAGCAGTAACTATTGCTTCCCTAGGTTTCTTCAATTTTAAATTTGTGCAACAGAGCCACACGGGAAACCGAACACACGCAAACACAGCTATACACCAATTGGAAACCGCTCCGACACATGTAGACGCACACCCAGACACACATACCCTCACACAGAATGAAATGAGAGCCATCAGAGGGCCAGTGATGGAAAGCAATGGTGACACCAGCCGTCAGCCAACATCAGCCCCGGGAAGATCGCCGTGACAACCACGACATCGACCCCTCCGAGAGATTATCGTCAGCTGCTGCCTCACGGCTACTAGGCAGACACACAGGCGCGCACACACACACATTTGCACAGCCCACCCAACCTATCGAATGATAGAGGAGAGAACAGGTTTTTAAATGAAGAATTAAACTTAAATAACGGCAAAGATTTGCAAAGAATAACGACGTTTAATCGCACGTTTCTGGGACAGATTTGCATTCTGATCATTATATTGAGGGTAAACAACACTGACTGGCCAGTATCATGGATGTAATGAGTTGTGTTTAAAAATGAAAGAACTACAAGCAGCAATTCCAGGAGTCAAACAAAAGCATATCATGAACACAAGTACTATGGCAACTATGCCAACTTCCTGTTTGTGTTTTTGCTTCGTTGAGGTGCTGTCACACCCAAAGTCACCCCCCACTCATTTCTTTAAGACGTACAAATTGACTTTGCCTTATTTGCTTCAAACTGATTGAACTCTGATGCACCAAATCATGAGGCTGCCCAAGCCAGTTTAGGAGTGGGGTGGGATTTACCTCCCGATTCAAGAAATATTGATTGTGGACTACTGCCATTGGTCCGTTAGCCATGCTAGGTGCTGCAGCTTTTTCTTACAACCTTACCCGCGCTATGTCCTGTCCTGTCTGCTCTTCGCCACGCCACACGACTAACTTTCACGAGGTGGAACGCTAAGCAAGGAGGTCTAAACGTCCATCTCCCCTGCTACAACCTTTAGCTTTTCCCGGGGGATCCCGAGATATCCCCAGGCCTAGTGGGGATGTGTAATCCCTCCTGCGGTCTCCTCTCAGTTGGATGTGCCCGTAAAACCTCAACTGGCCCCTTTTGATGGTGAAGGAGGAGCGGTTCATCTCAGAGCTCCTTCTGGATGTCTCACCCCATCTCTAAAGTTGAGCCCAGCTACTCTGCGAAAGGAAACTCATTTTGGTTGCTTGCATCTGCAATTTCATTTTTTCGGTCATTACCCAAAGCTCATGACCTTCAGCCTCAACTCTCTCCCCACCACGATGGTCCTGTACTGCACCGCGCATTACTTCTGATGCTGCACCAATATGCCTGTCAATCTTGTGCTCCATCTCACTCTCCCTCGTGAACAAGACCCCCCTGAGATACTCCCAACCTGTAATAAGCAATCCACCTCTGTCGAGGAGGGGCTGACTCACCTATTGTCTATTAATGACAATAAATAATAACAACCAGGATGATGATGATGTTGGTGATGACCACAATGACGGTAAAGAAAAGGGTGAGGAACGAGAGCTGATTCCTTGCTTGTGGTGACTGTTGGTGGAAATCACAGTTATCTGTGCCTCTCACTCACAACTCTCAGTTTACTCTGCTACTGATTACACACATCGCCAAAGCACAACTACCACCTGCTTAATCATCAATATCACTGTCATCCAGCATTTCATCGAAACTCTCAATTGGTGTCTGTTTATATAAATGCACAGTGTGTGCATCTGTTTGTTTGCTGTGTAAAAGGCGAACAGGTGACTATTAGACTTAAATTGATATACGGGCTCGATATTCATCTTTTATTTAAAATCTGATCTGGTCTTCTAATACCGTACGATGAACAAAATGAAATGTCTGTGCAAATGACAATCAAATATTTACTGCCTATCCTAAACTGACACTACACTCACTGCCCACAAGCCAACTTCAACTGGATTCAACACAAGTTGAATACGTTTTCATCTTGTCCTCATTTTTAGCACCGTATTCCTGGGTGTCAGTCTTTTAAAATTGGTGTTAATGTACATTTCATTATCCAACTTTCTTTCACATTCAAATGTTGCGCTTTTAGACACACTGCGACAATCACTCTCTCTCTCTGGCGGCGTCCCTGCATAAACGAGACATCCTCAGCAGACACGACACATTTTAATACTTGCGTTTGATTTTTGTCTTACTTCATCACATTTGCTCCATTTTCCGTTCTTTTTCATAATTAATCTGTTTGCATTCCTCGTCTGTGTTTATTCCGTCTGACACTAATCCACTCCGCAGAAAAAAAACTTGATATTGGACATTTTTGTGTCTGCGGTGCGACGGCATCTATAACGTCAACTCGCGCACTCACCAGACGCCACACGAATCTCAATGTGCGTTGTGTGATTTTGAGCTTATGGCAGCGGTTTGTACAGTAAAGTGTGTGAACTGGGAGTGAACTCTGTAGTGCGCGGTGAGAGCCCTCGATGCCTATGGGGAAGGGGAAGAGAAAGAGGAGGCAGAGAGGCTCCTCTGGAGATAAGACTCGCAGAATTAATCCTCTTGATGAAGCCTCAGCCTTAGCCCCGCTCTGTTTATCTGCCATTCAAAGGCTCCAACAGGACCGGATGGGAACATGGAAAATAGATTAGGCTCCTCCTGTCTAGACACCACACACATACACATACAGGAATACGCACCCCCATAGTGACAAATGTTGACAAGGCAGATGACAAAGTGCGGTATCACTGAAAATAAGCAATTTAGAGGGAGCAAAGTGTCCCGGAGTTTCCCCTACTGTTGAATGAGAGGGTCAGTCACACTGTCTTAAACAACGAAACAGACATCTGGAGAGTTTTGTCTTGGTCATCTTGCCAAAAATAAAAAAAAATAATCAAAAAGTCCTAAAAACTAAACAGCAAAATGTGAAATTTGTCATGGCTTTCTACAACCGTTTTCTGATCTGACGCCCTCGCCAAGAGGATGACATTGTTCGTCAGTGCCTTCCAAAATTGTTGACCAGTGATTTACATGATTGTCTTCTAAAGTGCCAATGCTAAAGTTCAAGTCTGGATATGTTTAGGAACATTTGGTTGACCCAACCATCCATCCTGACCTCCTCTCTAAGAGGTTTAGCTGATGCTATTACAACATCACGCTACATCTGTCTTTCACGCGGCCACCAGAGGTCCTTTTGAGGTAAATGTAAACATACGTAGGTTGTTTGAAAGTTGGTTGTTTGATTTGAACAAGTGAGGTCAGTCTCAAAATAATCAGCGTGTGGGGTAGATAGCTGTGCTTAGGGTCGGGGTTTTCCATTGTATGGCCTTAAGATCCACAACTTCCCAGCCGTGGTTAAATTGAAAAAGCAGTCAAAAAGACTTAGCTGTCTGGCAAATTGTAATAATTTCTTTGATTCCTGTGGATCAAGTTGCACTTGGCTGCAAGCTGTCTTCAAGTTGCATACTGTACTTCAATCAGAGGAGACTTGCTTCAAGAAAAGTGAGTGGAGTTGAATGATCTGGAGATTACTTTGGCAAGCAAAGACACCTCTTCCTGTAGTCAAGGTATGGTTATCTTTGTCTTCAGTCCAACAAAATCCTATGTGGGGAATAAATACATATTTGGCAGAGTGAGAAAAAAACTTTAAACATCTGTGAAAGTGATGCGGTTCGTAGTCTGGTGGTGTAATATCGTACTAAAAAGGGCAATGGCACAATTCATAAGCGTTTCTATTAGCCAACTGTGCAAATTTGCCTGCGAGTCTGTTGGTGCTGACTCCCAAACAGCTGGGAGACTGCACTGGAAATGAGAAATCAGTCATCAGTCATAAGCTTCAGTTGAAGTGAATGGGGAGAGGGAGCGAATATTCACAGGAAAAACATGTAATTTGACTGTACCTTTAGATCTGAACTGAAAAGTAGGGTGGATTTGACCTGCTGAGCTCACTGGACTGGACCTGGGGCTCGCTCATCTGGCTCGGATGAACACGAGAAGTGGAGTAGCGCAGGAACGTTTTTAAAAGCCTGACAGCAAATTAACGATTGGTTAACAGAGGTCATGACAGAGTCAAATTGGTGAATAGCTGTCAGCATGGGAAATATGCATAAACAGGGAGTGAGTATAAACAAATCCTGATTGATCTTTCAGTAAGGCATAAGTGCCTGTAACTATGTTTCTCGAAATGTGGGAGCTACTTGCAGTTGGAAAAAAGTGAGAAACAATGTTTGACGGACAGTGGTGCTGATTGTGGCAACAGCTCAGAAAACAAAAACAAACTATTACATCTTTAGAAAAGCATTTTTCACTCGCTCTTTGTGAAGTTTTCAAATTTAAAATTGGCAGCAGTGTCCCAATTTTGTAGCTCAGTTGGCTTCCTTTAACGCGACGTTGCATCATTTCTCAGTTGGTACAAGACAGTAAAGTAGCCTACATCAGGTTCTTCTATACTAACTGCCAAAATAGTGCACAGTCAAATGTAGTTCAAAGTGTATACTTGTGTATTATTTGTAGTATTTCATAGAATTAGGTCACAATTTTAGTCTTGTGGGGTGAGGCTTTGAAAGTAGTTCCAAAGAGCGCATTCTTTTATGTTGTATGTTTTTCAAACCCCTAAAAAAGCCTGGCAGTTTTACATACATGTCATTATCAAGAACACACAGACTCATCGGGGGTACAAGTTCTAATTTTCTCACTTTTGGGATAATGCAAATCGTCTTTGATTACTCATCTTGTTCCTTTATTGAGATAATAAGCAGCCGTTTTGTCCTGATCCATCACTGACATCGGAACTCATTTAGCGGAGTATTGTGCCTCTTACTTTATCTTCTGAATAAAAGGATGAAATTTCACTTATTTTTGTAAATTGTTTTTTTTTTTTTTTTTTTCAGTTTTGTTAAAAAAAACTAAATGAATGTGGAACTAAATGTCTTATTAAATAAATATACATTTCACAGGGTACTACATGTTGAGTTCAGTCTTCATCATTAACTCTACTCTGGCATGGAGGAGATGCATGTGGTATTTGCCTGGCAGTTTCTGATAAAAAAAACAAGACATGCAATGAATCAACACAAAATAAAATTCTCATAGCAAATGCCACAAGTGCTTGTCAGTCAAACAGAGAACGGTCACGTTTTTTTCCTTTTATTTTTTAAGCTTTGTCTTTGTCTTGTAAGGCAAACTAAAAACTACAGTTGGATTCTGATACAGTATTATGTTCCATTTTGAATCTGGTTCCAAATTGGTAGAATACCAAAATTTGAGACTAACATCTCTCAGTAAATCTTATCTCTTTCTCTCTCTTTTGTACGAGCAAATGTACAATTTACAAAATCTTTAGGAAGCCATTTAGCTCAAGAGGAAATGTGATATTTATCTTCAACAGATTCAATGAGGGATTCGAAAGCATTTGCAGTCAATTAGCAAATCTGATACTGGATTCAGATCTGATAAAATACCACTGGACCACAATCCAACTGAAGAAGAGCGTGGAAACGGTTTTCACTTTACCCACAATTTTGAAAGAAGGAAAAATAAGCTTTGAGGTGAGATGAGTCTCTGATAAGGGCTCACCCATGTCTACTTGAGGGCGAAAGCAATTTTCAGATCACAAAGCAGCGGATGCCGCCAAAAGTCAAACACCTGCCTTGACCCTGCTGATTGAGGTGCCACATTAAGGGCAACATGGCTAAAAGTTTGAGTCTATACAGAGCAGGGCATCAACGATCTTCTGCACATCTAAGCTAATGCAGTGCTAAATATAAAATTGTTGGAATTAAGGGCAGTATTGATGTCTTTTCCAGCAATATAACCATATTTACAGCTCAAAAACTGTGATTTAATGCCGAGTTGCTCTTTAAACTTAAGGCCTACTCCTACACAGAAGCAAGTTATTCTGTCCAGAGAAAGTTAAACTTAGTCCACCCCTGCCAGACTACGGACAAAATGTTGCATGACTGAGAACAAAATATCTTATTTCAGAGACAGCCTCAGCTGCTGTTACAGCTACACTTTTAGCATGTCACAGATGAGCATTTCAATTTTTGCAAAAGAGCAAAACAAGAAGTAAACACACCGCACCACACATTTGTTGTTTCTTGCTTTTGGTCAGTGTTCCACCCACACTAATGCTGTCCTCAAATGGCATTCGGCGTAGGAGGTCAAGCACAGATAAGCTTGGCATTCAAGAGTTTTTTAACCATAAAAAAAAAAAAATTGAACTTCACGTTGCCCGATGACGTCGTTAAAGGGAGTGACTCAAGAGAATCTTGTGAAATGTAGGGAAATCAATCTTCCATTACTAATTTGCCAGTAGAACTTGTGGCCAAAGTGGCAGCTAGCAAAAGTTAAAGCACAGGTTGCCAGATATTGTCAGTAAGCAGAGGTTTTGCTTTTGGTCTCTACAGGTGTGATGGTACCAAACCTGGCATCCTCCCTGTGACTGCAGGCGGTTACTTCGCTCCGCTCGTTTGCCAAGAAATTGTTCCATCAAGTAACCCCCTGTTCTGTTATTCTGTTACAGGTTAATTATAGCGTGTTAATTACTGAGTGTTAAAGGTGTTGGTAGGCATTTTCTTCACCTTGGAGAGACCCTGACTACTTGGCTGGAGGCAGGTCCCGTATTTATGCTAAGCTAGGCAAAACACACTCCAGCTCCTTAATCAGACATGATTAATATTAGCCTCCTCACCTCACTCTCAAAAGCGAATAAGTTTATTTGCGTTGAACTATTCCTTTAAAGGTCGATGATATAAAGTTTCCGGTTGAACCTTTATACACTTATTCATAAATAAAAGGTTTCTGTTTGGAACCAACACGAGTCTGAGTACATTATACAAGGCCTGAAATGCAAAGTCTCTAGACCCCCGTGTACTCGTGCTTCCACTAAACACGCTGCTTTGAAGTTAGATTGATGCCCCTGGAGATACATATATCCATTTGTCACTAATTGGTTGTCATGGTACAAGTCATTCACTGAATTTGAATTTCTGCAATTTCATCAGGTCATGTGTTTTCATTTGTCTATCTGTTCACAGCCATTTATAGAAACACATTTGGGTCAAATTCCACTATTTGCCATCAATTCAGAGGCAATTCTGTCCTGGTAAATGAAAGAGATGGAGGAGGGAATGTGTCTATTACAGCTGGTTTGGTGCTGAATGAGCTCCATATGTATTTACTGTCTTTGTTGGTGTGTGTGTGTGTGTGTGTGTGTGTGTGTGCTCGAGTGTGCAGGTGTGTGTGTGCTCGAGTGTGCAGGTGTGCGTGTGTGCATGGGTGTTTCTGTTGTGCATGTGTACAAACGTTAGAGGGGCAGAAACAGAGGCAGAGCTGAGATAATTGAAAAAAAACACTGAATACAATGTCTATATGATAATGTGAGTGTGTGTGTGTGTGTGTGTGTGTGTATTTGAGACAGCTGTGTGATGATAAATGGACTGATAGCCGATCTAGCTGAGCTTACACCCTCTAATTAGTTTTTAATTGACAGCCATTAAAGATCCCCATTCCCAATCCTGATTATCTGTTGCACAAAGCAGCGATCTAACTGCCCCCTTCCCTTCCTCTCTTATTTATCTGCTCTGGCGCTGATTTGCATCATTTCTGCCTCTTATGATATTGTATAATTTATACATTCATGTATTATATGCATTTAGCTGACACTCTTACCCAATGGCACAAGCTTGAAACAAGGCGCCTGTGGGCGTATGTAGATATTTTTATGAGTTTAGTTTGGTCATGAACGTATTCTAATTAAATGTTATATTTAAAAAGTGTCACTCGACTGTTTTCATTTTATTAACAGCCACACGGGTGTTAATTTACAGACAGAATTGTAATGCTGCATGTTTTTACATATACACGTCTTAATAAAACAGAAATAACAATCCTTTGACAATAAGCGGTTTTGAGTAAACCAAAGTTAAAATGGAAAGCAGCTCTGCAAAACAGTACATTTTCTTTTTTTAAGTATATTGTTTGGCCATGTTATGCCTTTATGATTAGAGAACAGTAGAGAGATGACAGGAAATGAGGGGAGAGAGCAGAAGTCCCTGGTAGTTTGAGTAGTTTGAGTAACATTAAACAATCACTAGTCAAAAGTGGTTTAAAAGGGTTGAAATGGATTTGTTTAAAACCTGTTTGATCATTTAGTGTCCCTGTTTCATACCCCTATCATAACCGATATGAATGGTGATGAAACCCAAGGAAACAACATTCAGGTTGGTACGCCACTGCATTATTAAAATGTACTGGGAACCCTGAACCCTGGGCTGGAGATATGGGAGACATATTTAAATTTGTTTTCTTGTCTGGTGACAATCCTCTTGCTCAAAGGCCCCCAAAACATGCTTTCTGTGTTTATCTGTGTGCAAAATCCAAACCTGTATGTATAGTATCTGCTGGTTTCTTCTTGTTTCATCTACTCAAAGCGCAGGACAGTGAAAAATGTGTCTCATCAACCATGTACAAGAAGTTTCAGGATGACAGAATGATAAGTGTTGACAGGATCACGACACTCTCCGCTGTTTGTTCTTCTGTGAGGTGTCACTGTCTGCACGAGTGTGTGCGCGTGTTATCGACACACAGACTGTCGAGCATATGCGATCAGCTTTCATCCCTGGAGTCTCTGTCTGTGATTAGTCATGAGAAGCGTGGCTATTCAAAGAGAGTGAAGCTGTGAATCCAGCGCGTGTGCCACGCCCACACCAATCCATACATACTGACCAGGATTAGACCACGAAGTTTTCAAAGAAAATATATATCACTAAAAAAAAAACTTGTTTCTACAAACTTTTTCAGCAACTAAGATAAACATCCCTGTTAAAGCTGAATGACAGTGCAGTTTGGCTTCACCTAAAAGGCTGTGAGATGATGTTATGAGCCTAAGGGGGCAGGAAATATAACCTCCGCCTATAGAGGAACACATAATCCTTCAACTTATTTCAAAGCATGGGAATTAAGAAAATGGAACATACAAGGTTTTCAGCCTACAGCAACGATAAAATATCCGAAATCTGCAACAATCAGACACGATGACATATTTCTTGCTGTGTGTTGAAAATTGATGGCGTGGCAAGAATCACGTTTTTCTTTTGAATTTGAGTTTTGAATTCAGGCTTCAATCATAAATGACATTTTTCTGCACATTCAAACTGTAGCAAGGATGACAGAGCGTCCGGTGGGTGAAGTTATTTCATCTCATTGTTTATCTGGCATAAAAATGTACAAGTCTTCCTTAAACAACAACATAAATAGTTGGTGTA
>NTHP01000020.1:1443750-1476781 GCA_003416845.1 Oplegnathus fasciatus
CCCCCCCACGGATAGATAAAACACATTCAATCAGAGGGAAACGAGCGAAGGGGGGAAAAATAAAAGAGAGGAGTTCAATCACACTGGCGTTCCTCTCTCTATTTCAAAGACGAGGATCAGGTTGGGGGGTTGGTGGGGGCTTTGAGGAGAGTGTACCACTGGGTTGATGCACACTAGGGCGCTAAAACCGAGGAAACTTTAATCCATTCAGCTTCACAGGATGCATTATGCACGTATGCATTACGAAATATAAGTATATCATAAAAAATGAAAAATAAAGACACACAGGTGGTGGTAATCCAATAATGAATCATAATGAAAAACACAGAAATATAATTGCATTAAGGAAGATGCTAAAGAAAATCATGAAATGTTACATCCTTTCATAAAGTTGCACCAAGTGATGCAAAAGCAGAGAAACGATGCTGCTATCGCAGATACTGGTGACAACAGCAGTTGAACAAGGTAGAAAGGTACATTTCCAGAAGCCTTTTTCACCAGTATGTTCCTACCAATAAAGTTACTTTAAATCCATTCAGACGGGATCAATAAATACACAGCTTCAATGTAGACAAGTGGAGTTAAAGAGAGCTACTGTGCTCCTGCCTTTAAAGAACCATTGCACCTCCTAAAGGGGACCCTGTGGAGTTTTCTTTAAACAAAGTTAGGTTTCCATTCAGTGTTTCTTGCACTGAATGCATACTTAAGGCCCATCAAACAAGAGAAAGGATTTCTTTCCTCATTAAAAAAGATTATTTGAATATTTTGAAATTTGCGTTGTTAACGTCCATGTTTATATTCACTAGCAGTCCTCTTCTTTCCAGACTTTTGCTGGCATATTGCTACAGCACATTTCTTAGCGTGTTACTGCCACCGTTTGTCGCTCAGTGTAGTATCACGGAAATGAAAGGCGTAAGGTTTGTTTCCGGTAGCTGGTTCCACTTTCGATCCGGTCCCTGATTGGTGAAATAGAATCTCTAAACTTTGATGCGAACAAATCTCTCATCCATATCTCTCTTTGTATTCTAAAGAGCAAAGAAAAGTACCGTTTAAACGTTAACTGCAGCAGGTAGATTTAAGCCATTTAATGTTATGTAATGACATTCCCATTTTCCCATTGGGAAAAATAAGGTACTTTTCTTTATATATAATCCTGTAATGGCTAAAATTTGACTTTTGGCTGTTGTCTGGTGAATGTCAATGGTAAATATTTTGGGTTTTGGGTGGTAATTTAGTATCTTGGTTGATATTTTGGTTAGTATTTTATATCTGGGGAGGGAGGGGAAGTTCTACATGTGGAAAGTGGAACTGAAATAACATATAATGTTAGTAGTGACAGTAAGATGTGTCATCAACAGAGATACAGTATATTCCCCAGCAGCAGGCCTCGCAGGCCCACTGTACTCACCCAGAGTGCAGCTGCCAAACCAGCAGAGGCTGGCAGTCTGGGTAATAGTCAGCAGTGGTTGTGTGTGCAGCCCAGCAGATGTTTTAGCACTGTGGTTAGCGGTCAGATTGAAAGCTTTAGCAGCCTGCTCAGTGAGCTGAACCATAAGTGGGCGGCAGTTGCGGTGGAGAAAGGAACCCCGTGGTTATGCCAAAAGGGGGAACACAGTGATTTGGGTGGAGGTGATGATGATTTTTCATAAAGTACAAGCAACTGCGGCAAGATATTTTGGTCATTTTTTTGGAATGTTTGAGTGTGTGTGTGTGTGTGTGTGCATGTCTGCGTGCGGACAAAAGCCTCTACACAATAATTGCAGGTAAACACGGTAAAGGCAGATTTGATTGGATCTAAATCTCTGCTGCAAATACAGCGGCTCAATATCTATCAATCAAAAAGCCAGGACACGTTGAAAACACGCAAACACACGAGCATACACACATAGAAAGGCTCTCAGTCTGAGTAAATACATGATTAACAGGCTGCTATGATACCACCATGGTATTGAAGTTGAAGGGTGTATGAACATGCAGAAACACACAGTTTTATTGAGCCGAGACACAATGAGGAATTGCATATTTAGCTGCTGCTAGAAGTATTACCACTGCAGTGTTTGTTTTACCACTCTGGAATAACGGGTAATGATTTCATAACCTATTACATTCAAATGCTTTCTTTAACTACCCGATAAGTAATTTGGACTTCATGTTTGTTGGAAAGGAGCTAGTAGAGTTTCTGCCTAAAATCCTCCTTCCTCTTTGCCAAAAACAAAAGACAGATTAATTTAGAGATGCTGATATTCAATCCTAAAATCTCGCAGAGTCTGTATGTGAACTATTGTGCATGAAATGAGAGTGAGATTTTCAATGAGCAGATCCAGCGTGCCCACAATACCTACCCCTGAGGTAGATCATCCATCGTTTGGGATGTTGGGTGTTGATCACAAAACCTTTAGACCATCATATGATGCTTTGATGTTCTTTGAATCTCAGGCTCATGGGCAGCATGTGAGCCAATTGGTCGATGAATATCTGGCTTATTTTGGGTAGTGGCATAATCTCTCTTCAATGCAGTGGTCTAAAGGCGGATCACACTGACCAAGAAGACATACTATGTTTTAACATTGATTGTGAAATTGAACACTGATGTGTTAACATGAATCCAAAGATGAATGAAATCACCGAAGAGATTTCTGTAGTCTTCCAAACAAAGGTTGTAGATTGGGTTACCCTAGATGGCTGGAATTACCTAAACTCCACTTTGGACTTACTGGGAGGAATGGTTGTTCACGAAAAGAGATTACATGTATATTGTGGACTCTATATAGCTGCTAGTTATGACTAATTTTTCTTGGTGGACACGCTTGGTGTGATGGCAATTGAGCTTGTTTGCCAAGCTCCATAGCCATCATATCAGTTGTGTTTGATTCCATAACATATTAGCTACATATCCTTTTGGAGCATTAATCCATGGCTACATAGTAAATGAATACTGAGTGTCTAAAGCTATGGCTCCCAACTAACTTAGCCATAATCAGTAAGTCACAACGCCTTTTCAACTTTATGTCACAGATTGTAAACTAAATAAACAAAGTGCAATTGTGGAATAAAAACTATGGACACAGCAATTAGAATTAATTCAGGTTTATCCAAGTTTCGAAAACAGTGTTAAATATCTTCCATATCAAACTTGTGTTACTGTGGAGCCAGCTATGGTCCTCTCCATGCTATGAGCAAGGAAAAACTCTTGAGGGGGCACTATAACGTGAAGGCATAAGTCACTTGCTGTTAGTCACTTTGTAGTGGTAAATGGTTCTTCAAAATACAGGCTTTTTGTCCACTCTTTCCAAAATCGCTGGTCTGAACAGGCCCAGTCCGACAATTCTTGGACATTGGACATCATGCAATTAAAAACCTTGTCCAGAGTAGCTATGGGCTATTTTACATCACCCAAACTGAGCAAAGTCAGGGCTGACAAAGGGTGCTGGAGAAGGGGGCACAATGTTACTGCTACAAGAGCTATTCCAAAATATGGGACTCTTAGATAGAAATACACAAAACTATTGAATAGGTAATAGGACACTCAGAGCCTCTCTCTGCTGTTCTTGTGACCCCTCTCTCCTTGATAAAAGATGATTCTCCAGCGCAGAGTGGGTACAAACAGCCCTCATGCTGGGGCACAAACTAATCATTAGCAAATGGAAAGTGCTATCAGCTCTTGGAGTAAATGTGTGGCACAGCCAGCTTGGCACAATAGAAGCCTAAGATAGCCCGATATTCCACTTGATGACTGGGGTGAAGAATAGTTTTTATACAAAAGACAGGAGTTTCATATCAAGGAACTTGATTAAATGTAGACAAGGCAAATGAGAAACACAGGCAGCTATAAGAGCCAACTCCAGCTGCAGAAATATTTCAGCCTTAATAGCACAACTACAATAGTTTTAAAAAGGCATTATTTATACAATTATGCATTCTGTAAATGGATCTGATGTCCTTTTTACTTTCTTTTAATGCTTTTTCTTTTATCATCCAAGCGTAAATCCAGATCATACATCTTTTCTGATACTGGCTGAACTTGAAATTTACAACCACACAATCTCACGTGAAAGAGACAGAGGCAGATGAGGTCAAGCCCTAGAGGATCACACACTCATTGAAACAGAAGGGCTAACAACAACAACAACAACAACTACAAGTATTTTATTCTGAAGGGCACTGATACAATGACAAAAATAGGAAGCAACAACTGACTTTGTAGAGTAAGGAAAGACGTTTCTATTTCTAATTTGCTGGCTGCCTGTATTTTGTGTGACTTGAATTCAACTTCAGGGTACAAGGTCTTTACTGTTCTAATTCATGAATTGGTCAATTGACAGAAAATGAATCGTCATTTTTATAATCGATACATTTATCAAGCCAAATTAAAAATCATTGCTGGTTCAAAGTGTCACAACAATCAGACTGAATATCCATTTTGTTTTACTTTATTAATTCATCCTGACACCGTGTTCATGTTAGCCAATTTCTTGTTCAGAGGGGGCACTTATTTTTTATTTTATTTTGCCCTAACCAATCAGTAGTGAGCACGTATCCTTCCTACCTACGCCATTTTCGGTCGACATGGAAGCTGCCAGTAGCGATTGCTAGGGGCGCTTCACTTAACGCTTTTCACGATGATCAAAGAAATATTCTGATTTTAAGAGTTGTTATTTCTGCAAGGTGATCATCACCATTCTTGAATCCTGCCTACAAAGCTCTGATTGGCCGACTGTTTCTCCAACTGGCGTAGAAATCCTCTACGGGCCTGGAATGATTTGTCACTTTGTCCTTGTGTTTTATTGTCTTTGAAGTTTGAAGCTTCAGACAAGCAATTTGAAAACCTTTCCTCTCGCTCTGTGGAATTCTTCTCACCATTTTCTGATATTTTTCAGACCATTAATTGGAAACAGATTCATCAAAAATGGAAATAATCGCCAGTTATAGCCCTAATTTAATGAAGCCATTACCAAAGTGAGTTTTCAAATGAAAACTGAAATTTTAATATATATATAATATATATTTAATATATATATCTTAATATGGACGACACAAAACATACAGGCTATATAAACTGCACATCCAACACAATCTGCAATATTGTCAATCATGTGCAATGTGTGTGCAGTGTATTGTATGTGTGCACAAAGGAGGTTGCAACTCACGTGGTCAGAGACGTGATGGTCTGCGCTGAAATTAAAGCCCCAGTAGAATAACCAACCAATTTACAGCAAACCAGTTTGGTTTGTGTATCACTGAGACCGGTGCTGGTTGCGCAAGATTTCATCAGGGTACCCGCTCAGAGAGGGGCGTGCGTGATTGTGCAGCTCTTTGAAAATGCAAACTTCATCCCTCAATTTACAGGCTGCAGATGGAGGGCACATACCTGTACCGCCACCCTCAGATAGCTAGAGGGTTTTAAATGTCTGAAAGGAAAGGCCAGAATGGCACTGCACTACCTGACTGTTACTAACACACCTCCTGCTGCGCCTCTCCTCCCACTTCTGCGCAGCAAAGTTCACAAGTCACCTACAGTATACACAGAGTGTTGGCAGATGAGGTAAAACATTTGCATATACCCAATGAAAATACAGTTTTGCTTGATCACAAAAAGAGATCACTTTTTTAGGATGACCTCTTCAACTTCTCCATTCATCTCTTGACACTCATTGTTCGATGTGAACCAGGAAGCTTTGATCTGCAGGCTGTGGGAATTCTTTTGTGAATTCGTTTCTTGTCTCCATCCGCAGCCTCAACGTACTGTAAATGGCGTTAGAAACTAAGGTGAAGAAAATCAATAAATTCAACAGATTACAGCACGGTACACGGAGGCCGGCCATGTGTAGAGAATACTACTATCTCCTGCCTGCTAATGGCTGCCTGCCCTTTGAATTACAAAAGTGGAGAGACGGGGTGCAGAGTGCAGGGAGAGGGTTTCTCTCCTCCTCTATTCCCGGGCAAATGTAACAGAGTGTCAACACTGTCTGGATCAATGAATCAGTCATTAGAGTATCAGACTGATTTTAGCCTTTTATTAAAGAAATAAGAGCATATCTCGGGATTACAGATGTAAAGTAGTAGTACACCTACACTTATTTATTCATTCTTTCATTCAGTCGCAGCATCATTCACTGAAGTCCCCTTATTTCATTTTGTCACTTTAAACACCCAAAGACATGGAGTCTTGTCTTGCTTAATGTGATGTAATTCCCGTTGAAAAAATGTTGGGATGGGACACAACAGAGAAGGATCATTTTCAACTCTAAGAGGAGAAAGGGTATTTGACATTGGGGGCAGAAGAGCAGTACTGCTTAAAGGGGAACACATCAAAGTCTGTTTTCGGGTCTCGGGGAGTACTACTGAATATGTGAAAAAAGTTGTAAAGAGCCTTTTGTGGCACCAGAGGGAGCTGTGTGAAATCTGATAAACTGCCTCAAGTGATGTCACCTGAAGCGACGTCGGCTGGGACTGAAGACTTCTTTAAGACTGGTCTGAAGTTTGAAAATGAAGAAATTTAGATCTCTCAGGTTCTTCCTCTCTCAGGGAGAAGAATGCGTGCAAGAAAAAAAGACGATATTGTCTCTGGTTCTGCTGAAGCGATTTTGATCCTTTTTTTTTTTTTAAACTGTTCGTGGTGAGACAATGTTATGGGATGTCAAAATGTGTTATGTGCACTAGTGCAGCATGAGGCCATATTTCAATCACTGTCCATACTGGATGCGATTCATCAGCATTTTTCAAGTCTGCGGGCCACATGACAGCGCACGCTTCACTTGAGCTTTCCACATGTAGATGCAGCCTGAAGCACCTTTTTAGGATCCAGGTCTATTGTAACCCAACTTACAGACGAAACTACACTGATTGTTGAAAGTGAAAGTTGATTCTTGACCTAGAAAACTACTGTGTCTGAAAGTACTGCGCCTGAACAGATCCAGTGTAGACACTGATCGAGGGCTACACCTGCTGCTGTGCTGCTGACTTGCTGCTTTCGCTCTGGGGCTGGTGTAGACAAGGTTTAAGATTTACTGTGATGGTGTCAGAATTAAAATTGAGGTAGTGTGTTTAGCCATATTTCAGAGTAAACACGTGTGGATGGATCGCCAAGATGTTTATTATGCTGTAGAGGTGGCTTGAGAAGTTTCATGGACATGCTGATCCTTTTTTCATCCCGTAGAAGTGAGATTTATTGTAAGTGGCATGAATCCAAGCGGAAATCCAAGCTGCAAATAGGAACTGCTAATAGCTAATATGGCATACTTTTAATGGTGCTAATTTGTCAAAATGTAAACAAATATAGCCACAGAAAATATGATATCACCGTCTCCGGTGCCAGCCAGACTGGTAACGTTATTCTATGGCTGTAAGGCGGGTAGCTAACGGGAAGAAAGCCCTCTAGAAGTCAAAAGACAAGTTAACAAAATTAAATTAACAGAAAATGTCAACTGTCAACTGTCAACTAAAAATGTAATGATAGCAGATTTTAAGATTTCACTAGCCTCTTTGCGCTGGTCATCTTCTGTTAAACTACCGTGCTGTATCTGAGTGTGTGTACTCATTCTTTGATGTACCCAGTCATTTCCTGAGCTTTGTTCTACCTGGCTGTAGGCTTGCTCATTACACAGAGGCCTATTAAACCGCACTGCTTTGTGGATGAATCAGAGAGGACGGATCAGGATGTGCAGGGGTGGAGCCAGCGAGGCGGAGTGGAGATAATCAAACACTGTGTCTTCACGCCTCGTTGTGGCTTCTCATATTAGAATATTGTAATGGCACTTCTAATGAGCTACACTTTACTGTTGACTGATAATACTAAGACGATGTGTACACACCACATAGAGACAAAATTACATTTAAGACCCTGGATGAGTCTGATGAAGTGTTTGATATGAGCGGTGCTTGTGTGTATTATCTGCGTGCTGTGTTGTGTATTTAGGATTTAGTCTGGGGTCTGGATACTGTGTGTGCACATTCAACGTCCACTGGTTTAAAAGATTGTCCTTCTCATCAGAGAAGGGCAAACAAATGCACAACAAAGCAACAAGCAACAAGTCTTTGGCCCAAGTTTGTGAGGTAAACACACAGACCAGACATCACAGCAACATGACGAGACACACAGTGAGCAGTAAACAAAGTTTTTAACTTGCAAACACATCCAACTTCGATCTAAAATTCTCTGCAGTTGTTTTCCCACCATGATAAGAACACGCCGTTGCAGCTTAGTCCTATCCATTTATAATGCTATGTCTTTGATGGACTAGCTGTTGGACGGGTAGACATCCAGAAGTCTGTAGCTACAGGGGGTGAACAAAATAACAACACCATCTTACAGTTATATGCAATTCAATGCAACAGCCATGCAATAAATTCTACCTTTGTGAAGCTGATATTGTTCAGTTTTTGTCGGGACTGTGTCAGAAAGAAGCGCACACTCCAAAACTAAGGCCACAGTTTGTTGTGTTATTTTATTACGTTTTTTTAATCAGATTGCATCACGGTGTGAGGTGTTCTTGTTATTTTGTCACTAAAATCTGATCATTTTAAAGACCTGTGAAGACTGTGAGAAGCAGTTGAAAGCCCCGGGGGAAAAAAACAGTAAGTAAACCTTGTGTTAAGATCATTTGGTCAAACTACTATTTCCAAGGTCAATAGTGAACTTTCACTATCAACAGTCGACCTGCCAGCTCTGTCCCCCCCACACTGATGATGTTCAGGGCTTGGTCTTCTGCAGTTAACTTCCCATGCTTGCTGGGAAGTGTAGTGCAGCTATGAACGCTGCTCACCACAGAAATCATCAAATAAATAAATAAACTACAAGCCACCCAGCCGATGTACACTATAGCACGTGCCTCTGAAATTAGTTTAAACCTTCAAAAACTGATTTATGGCCCCGCTGCTGTGCCCAGTGTTGTCATATAATTTTATTAAGCTGATGCGGCTAACCTGTTAGCAAACATTTGCGTATTTAGACATCAAGTTGAAGTTGCGTCCACCCAATAAATGAAGTCCCAATATTCACTCCTTTTAGCTCTGGTTTGGCCTCCATCAACTCCTGAGGGAAAATATCTGGCTCTCCACTGTGTTCACCAGCTAGTCGCTAACACTGTCTGCCATTTGGTGCTGGGTGAGTAGTGTTCAGGGGGTTTACGAGAGCTTTTTCACTGGAAACAACGCTGAGAGCGGTGGGAGTGAATATAAACGTTAAAGTTGCGGGCTGTAAAACCAAAACAATGAGCTGAAAGATGCCGAGAAGCTCTGTAGAGCTGCAGGGAACTGCAGAGGTGCTGATAATCCTCTGTGGGTTAGTTACTGTAAGGCGACCTTTTGCATTACATAGCCAACTGATCAACTGTTAATATAAAAACATTCATTAGAGCAGCTTTAATAAATGAAAACATTGAGACATTTCTTTTTAATGCAGAAGTTTCTGAGAGAAAAGTGAAAATGTTCAAAAAATCTATCCATCTATATATATATATAAAAATCTGTCTATTTTACAATGTCAACAAATCTGTAGGTTCCTGTATTGACACCAAAACTAATTTGAAATTGAAATTTATTTCAGTCCGTGCACAACCAATTAGGCAAAACAATAGAAATGTAATTACCGACAACAAAACAGCGGAATAGAAAGCAAATCAGCACAATATAATGATGACAAGAATAACAACACCAAGTATTGTTCTGGTGGAGGTTGGAGCTACAACTTATTCCGTGTCAAAAGTCACAGTAAACTAAATGTATGATATAATTCACAAATTAAAGTCAAATGCTATTTCAAAACATACATTATATTGAATTATTATTAAAAGCTCCTCAGTTACAGGTTCCATTGAAAAGTGTTCACAAGTATCAGATAAATTCTGCTGATAAACAAACGTGAAAACAAATATGACTGAAAACAAAACCTCTTTGGTGGAGGTAATGATAAATGAGCCAGAGACCCTTTAATTTGTCGTCCAGTTAAAAATCAACATAGGTCAGAATACATCGGCGGCTAATTCCTCTCACTCGGTTAATTAGTCATCAGCTCTGCCATGTGATATACAACATGCTGGACAGTAATTTACAATATTTCTTTCTTTTACAGAAAACTACATTTCCTGGTGCGTATCTTGTGGACTAGCCCCCGCCCCCCTCGGCTCTCTAACTTCTGCAGATGAAGATAGCAAGGTGACAGGGTGGCCGGGGAGCGTGGCAGGAGGTTGAGATGGAGATCAGGTTTTTATAAATCTCATTTCTGCTGCTGATTTATCAGCTCGCCCCGGTCCCTGTCAGCCACACACACATGTGACCGGCATGGCAAAAGGCTAACTCATTAGTCTGCCTCATCACAGTGGGAGGTTTTGCAAGCGAGCACACTCTTCCTTTCGTCTCATCCTCTTTCTTTCCTCGCCTATTTCCTATTCTCCATTTTTTCCAATCAGTCTCTTTCACCGCTGCTCTACCTTTCCTCATTTTCATCCCTTTCTTCTTCTTCTTCTTCATCTTCTTCGTGTCCTCTTTCTCCCTCATTCTCTAAGTCTGAGTGGTGGCCTCTCCATCCAGGATTTAATTAAAGCAGTTTAAATGGCCAGGGGTGATCCTCATCATGTCATCCCCTTCCCGTTCTCTCTTCCTCTGGAGGTTAATATCAGACTAATCCACTCTTACCCCCCCTAAGCCCTTCCTCAATAATGCATGGCTTCTCTCTGGCCACCTAGAGTGGCTGCCTTCAACGCAGGCAGAGCTTACAGGACTCACATTCATACTGTCAAAGATAGACACACCCTTTGTGCGTTTATGTTGGATAGACCTACAGTATGTCGTTGTGTTGACAAGCAGCAATTCTCTCAAGGGGCTGCGTAGGTGCGGTGTGTTCTTTCAGGTACAGATGAGATGATGAGACGATGATGAATACGATCCAGGAAGGCTGGTTTGAGTAAGTATTTTTGTTGTTCGTCTTGACGAACACAATATATATATATATATATATATATATATATATATATATATATATACACACAGTATATAACATATATATAATTATAACAGGAGTGTGCACTTGCTCGTATTTGCTTCCAGTGTGGTGCGTTGCCAGACGATGTCGCATTGCAGCATTTCTCGCTGGACGCACTGCTAAAACTGGTCTGATCACGGCCTTAAGCTTCATCAACATGGATGTACTGCATAAAGAATACCATGTTCCAAAATGGCGCCCCATTCATTTCTATGAAAGTTACTCACTGCTTGTACGTATGCTCCAAAGTCATCTTTCAGGCTTCTGTGGTTTGGGGCCCACAGAGCATGCTCATTAGAGGCCTGAGCTGGTTGAGAGCATGCACATTAGAGACTTCCTCTGGCTGAGCCAGCGTACGTACTGCAGGCTTCACTCACATGAAGGGCATAAAGTAATTTACCGATACGGCTCCTTTAGACTTTCAAAGTATTATGGGACCAAACGGATTAAATTCTGATTAAACAAAGAGTCATTCTGGGAGATTTGTGACACTCTTAAAAATGTATTCATTGTTTTACAGCCGTCTCTTTTTTAGTGATTATGTACAGGAAATGGCCAGGGTGCTTCACTTGATACTGCAAAACCAAGTGTGGCTACTACACCAAGATCACCCCCCTGCCCAGCGCTGCTCCTACGGTCTTGTTCATGAGCAGAGGCGAGAGCTTCCTGGCCTTTTTGGGGGTTTTTTGCCTTTTTTCTCAGGCTACGAACACGGTGCGCTAACCATCTGGTTTGTGGAGCCTGTTGGAGCTGCGTGACAGGAAGCTCGCAGAAACAGAGCTGAAGGACTGAAAGCGCTTACCCTCTATACCCTCTAACTATACCCTCTTCATGGTTTAGGGGGGAAAAAGGTTACATTTGTAATGTATGTAATGTTTTTATCCTTCTAATAAGAGACCAATATAAGAACAATCAAAGGTAAGGCTGCAAAAATATTTTTGGTTTATAAAGCTATAGTTGAATTTTGAAATCTTACATGCTGTATTTTTGTAGTGTTTCATTTTTTAAAATCTTTTTTTGTGGTTAAAGAGCTTTTCTATCATTAATTCTCAGTTACAGTATCGTAATCAACCTGCTGCAGATACCAGCTCTGCAATTTGCTGTTTGATAGTGCGCTTTTTTGTGATTGGTTGCCTGTTTTGTTATGCCAGCAGGCTGCTTGCATGAATGACAACTGCAGGAAGCAGGATCTTGTCTTGAATCAAGGTCTGAGATCGTTTGCCTGTAGCGAGAAAAAATCTGTTGGATTTCAATGGGAAAAAAAACCATTCTTTTCTTTCGGCCTCTTAAGCAATATCTTTTCAGTCTTGTTTGCATGCTTAAGATTTCTTCAGAGGTTTGAGGCAGCTGAAAACAAGGTCCTGTCAGTTGTTGTAATTGCTAAACCGAAGCTTCGCTACAACGCATAGGAGCAGGTACTCACAAAATTTGAATTATGTGAATGAAAATACCTCTAGGTGTCCATGGAACACCAGTTCTGGATGACAATCTGCTATTAAACCAAGCACATCTAATGACCTTTTCACCAATAGCTGTGCCTGTGTGCGTTTGTGTGTGCATGTGTGTGGGAGGAGAAGCAGGTAGTCTTGGGCTGCTAATGAAGACAGGGATATACACGACAACTACCAATTAAAGTTGTCAGAGCCACAGTGTTCCCGGGGTTTGACAGTCTCCTCGCACAGCCGCTGATTTTCCTTTACATGCCTTGCAGCGCAATTAGAGCCCGGTGGGTGTGGTTGGACAGAAATTACCTCACGTGCCATTGTCTTTCCCTCCATTATGGATTTATAGCCGGCATTGTGTGTGTGAATGCAGCAGCGAGCACAGCACCCATCAGGCACACATGGCTCCGGAAGGAGAGCACCACAGCCACCAATTAAATACACACTCGGGTTCACATTAATGCCAGCGAGGACACAAAATGTGCCGGAAAAGCACACATGTATGCACACAATATCGCACAGACAGACACGATTTAGTACAGGTTATAATCTTTACCCCTGCAACCCACTCTTCTTCTGGTCTCCCTCTTAGTAACCATGAATCATCTCCTCAGAGAATTAAAAGACTACAGGGAGGTTTCATTTGCTAACCAGCATGGCTAATAGCTGCTTCAGCCCTAGCCACAGCCATAAATATCATTTCATGGCTGTTCTACATAATTTATGATAGTGCAGTTGATAGGAAGCGATTACCACTTTACCAGGCTGACCTTACCCTAATTAGAGTCTCCGATTCACATTATGAGAATATATGATTAGGTTAGACTGACACGCTGGGCCGATGGTAAAGTTTATCATAAAAGGAAAATACACATTTTCCTGTCATCACACCTTCGTATCAATTAAAAGTACGACCTTGTATCACTTTCAGCAATTCTGAATTCTCAGTCCCCTTTCTGTTGATTGATAGTTCCACGAACCAAAATATGTTGGAGGTCAAAATTTTTTTTTTCTTTTTGAGATATTTAGTCCCCCGTGTTTAACCTTTCAAATCTTAACCAATCATCCGCTAATCATCATCAATGTGACCATTACCACAGGTAGCAAATTCGCTGCTTTTTCATTCGCTCTGCTCGGAGCTGTGATGAAGTCACACTTGAACTGCTGTTAACAGGAATTTGGCACTTTTGTAGCTTTATAATTAAAGCTTTTGACCGGATATTATTGCAAGACTCCTATTATGAGGGAGCTCTTTCTTCCTACCTCACTGGTGCATAAAAATAAGTCCACAGGAACAGTGTTTTGTTCGTGTTTTGAGTGAGAGAATCAGCTTTAAATACTGCCGTGAGAGAGAAGAAGAAGAAGCCAAGCTGGAATTTTCCCCACTTCGGAAATGTTTCTTGATACCAAACCTCGCTGAAACACTTCAGTTTGTGTGTCAGCATAATTTTGCATTTGATTTTAGTTCAAAACTACTAGAAAAAATAGAAGAAAGCATCCTTTTATATCAGAAATCATGGCTTTTCAAGGACATCATGAGAGGATGTTCAGACCAACATGGCTTCTAAAAGACAACAGGAAACTAGTATTACTTTTATACAATTTTACTTCTAATGAAACCTGCTGAGTTTGACTTCCTGCATTCCTTCCGTGTTTTTTTTAAATCATGCATCATAATAAACAAATATCCCAAAATTAAACTTCTACAATCAAAAGATTCCAGTGTTTGTTCGCAGCCAAACTTCTGCAGCATGAACTCTGGTGAATGCAATTTCACTTTCAATTTTGGATATTAACAACACAACAACAACAACAAGAACAACAGAGGTATCTGTATCTTTACAGGTTCTTTGGAGCCTCAAAATGGGCAATAATGTAACCATAAAATGACTTCAAAAAGCTAGTGTACCATAATCAATAATACTTGACCTTAAGCCCAAGCGTTTTCTTTTAAAAACAGCTGGATTATGCTCTAAGTTATCTGGAAGAATTTTATGGTCTGTCACAGTCAGTTTTGCCGAAAATACTGCTTAGGGTCACAAAAACACTCGAGTCAGCCCTGTTTATTAATATTATTGCTTTTATTTCTGTTGTTAGGATTCTGGTTTCACAGTAAAGTGTTTTAGTGTCAAAGTTTCAGTAGCTTTTTCACAATAACAAGAATAAAACTGAAATTCAAATTGTCAAATTTAAAGATACCGAATGTCCACACAGAGTATCAGCAATCCAAAGAAACAAAATCCCTGAGAAAAGTGGTGAAACCCCTACAGTAAAGTAACAGAGACATAGAAAACGGAGAGAGAAAAAGGTAAAGGTTGAAACGAAGCGGACAAAAAGGGGTGAGCGTGGAAGAATTTGGAATAAAAAGTGTGTGAGTCGAGGTGAGTCTAAAATGAGAATAGAAGAAGGTGTGAAAGAACAGGATGAAAAGCTTTCAGCAGGTGATTTTGCATGTGTGTATTAGAGAGAAAGAAAGTGAAATAAAGAGAGGATGCTGAGTCAAGATGAAAGCATAGCCTTTTGGGAATGAAATAATGGTGACCAATGCATTTCCTATTGGCAGGAAAGACCAGTGTATGTGTATGTGTGTACTTTGAAGTACAAATTTTTGAAGGGGAATCACTGACTTTTTTGGCTGGTACCTGTGCTGATTCCAGGCCAGTCTGTAGTGAAGGTGTAGGCTGAGGGTTGTAGTGAAGCAATCTTAATGTTAGAGTTACAAGTTTAGGTTTAAGGCTGCACCAGACATTTTGTACATCAGTGGCGCAAAAGGTAACAGACAGAAAATTGTCAAACTCAATAGCCTGGAATCTTGTCAGTTACCTTCAGAAACATTAGTTCCTGTCTGTAGACGTTTCCACTGGTATAATACATAGACCTGCATATTGTGTGCATGCTCTCACATTACAGCAAGCACGCCGACATATGGAAAGCGGTAGGTCTTCGACGCATGGACTGCGTGGGCGTCTCCAAGTGCACCTGCTATTTTGGTTCATGTATGTGCAGCAGCGCAAAGAGCAAAAGGGCTGGCTGAAGTGGAGTATAGATCAGAGGGTGTGGTGATTAATAAATACACTCTCAGCCAGTCACATCACTGGTCTCATCGCTCTGAAACAGCTCGACAATAGCTCAAAAGAACCCTCTCCAGCAAATGAATTGCACTGAATGTCGCGTTGAAAAGGGTTACACCATATCTTAAAATGTGACACAGCAGTATTTGCTTCATAAGACATTTCCAGTATAAAGAAGCTGTGACGCACAGCATTAATGAGGTAATCCGATGTCTCCCGCATAAAAAGGCAGAGTTATAGCCGACCAGTCTGATGTGTGCAGAGGTGTGCGTGGTTATTCTGTAGCAGCCTGGTGTTGTTTGCACCTGATTTAATAAAGGTAAACACAGTGGACAGCTGTGCGTAATGACGCTGTGCTCTGGCGCAGCACTTCTCCAATGAGAGGCTGCAGATTTATCACCGTATCTGTCGTTCTGCCTTCAGACGGCTGCTGGGATTTAATGAACTGCAGAAGCTTTTCATACAGTATAAAGCAGCTGTGGGAAACAGAGACTCTAAGAACCACTCTTATTCATTTACTGATAAATGCAGACCACTTTACCGGCATTCCTGCACTGATCACATTAAACACTATTTTTTGACCTTCAATTTAAACGCATCTATTGGCCACTTGTGCACCAAAAACAAAAATGCCGAGCTGCACCACCACAAAAATAGGGCCCAATGTCCTTTGGGGCTCAAGAATGTCATGTGACCTGCAGCTTGATTCTGGCCACTATGCCAAAGTCCCTGCTGTTACTTGCCATTTGTCTTCCAGATTGTGCACTCCATGACAGTCTTGTCATTTCCTAACGTAAGTACTGTCTTCACACACTGAGATAATGACATGTTTGCTGAACTTGAATGTTGAGTGTTACATATAGTTACATATATATCATCTGAAAGTTACTACAAAACTACAAAGAGTTCTAATTGACCCCACGTGTGGTTCAAAGTGCTCTGTCAACAGGTTTATGGGGAAAAGCCTTTTTTTGGTTGGCCACTGGAACAATTTGGCAGCACAGCTGAATCTGCCACACAATATCCAGCTGTATTCGACCAGAGACTAGATTCTTGTTGTGCAAATATACTGTGTATGTGCAATACGGGCATTTGTGGCTTCTCATTCAGTGTGGTTAGGGCTGCACAATAATGTCATTCATCATTTCATCATTTACCATCCCTCTATACAACCTCATTGTTACAAAATTGCCACATTGAGGCATTATGGTTCACGGTTTTTATGTCTACATGAATGATTAGAAATTACAATTTACAAAAATTTGTTTCACCGAGAGATGTGACATACCCAAGAAAATTAAATCTTTTGAAAATGATGGGATTTTATTCTATATTGTCTTGCGGTAATGCTCTGATTATTATCGCAACATGGACTTGGTTTTGGGTGATCTTTAAGTAGCTCCACTTTGTAGTTTTTACATTCAAACATGAGCCCCAGTGCAGCTTTTACAGTTTTAAAATTATGAGAAAGAAGTTCTCTGAAGAATATTAATGCATGGCTGCTTGTTTACGTTGAGTTCCTGCGAGTTTGTTTGCACATACACTTGTGGGTTTTTCTGTGTGTGCGCATGTAAATGATCATTTATGCATAGTAAATAAATATGTAGTAACATCTGTGAGATGGAGAATGGCGCAGCACTTGGGTAGATGCAGCACTGTCCAAACAGCTGATATCCTTTTCCTTTCTTTTTTTTTTTTAACCCACAGTGCATTTGGCCAAAGAGTGGTTATCCTGCAGATTTGCCTGGGATGGCCCTTGATCATACATAGAGTATTCTGGCTGTGGTGGAGACTGTTTCTATTTAATACTATTGTATACTTCTCATAGTTCGTAGTGACAAACTTACCAAGCATGGCCCACAACTTCACTGTTTTGGTTCCGTCTGACCACTTTCATCAACCTTGTTTCCCACTGCAGCAGGCAGCCATTTTTACTGAAAAGTTCGAATAAACTGACTGTACTCTACTTTCCCAACTCCAAACGGCTGACAGACAAAGTTAGCCACTAGCTTGTGTAGAAAGTGGAACACTTAGCAGCTAAAAAGCCGAACATTTCACTTGGGAGTTGGTGGAAACCAAACCAGAGCTAAAGGGAGAGTGAATGTTGGCCGGAAACAACTCCAGATGGATGCTAATGTCTCTTGGATGTGTAAGTAGGCAACTGTTTGCTAACAAGTTCACTTTAGAAGGTGATGATGTGACAGTGTTGTTGTTTACAGTTTGTTCTGCTGCCCCCAAGTGGCCGACAATTGACCAAAAACACACTAAAAAATCAATTAAGGCAGCTTTAAGTAAGAACTTTGCAGAACGTTTACTTTTAATGGAGTATTTCTGTATTGTTGTGCTGCTGCTTTCAATTAAGTAGAGAATCTGACCGCTTCTTACACCCTACAAATAGAGCATCATGGGAAGGCTCCAGTGTCTGGCCAGAATTCATTCATCCCCGTAACTGAGCTGGAGTGTCCAAGTTGACTCCAGATAAGCACTGGGCACTGCATGGCACGAGCGGAGGGGCTTAAGACCCCCAGCTAATTTTCTATTTCAATCACAGGATTACTGAATGCTTGCCAAAGTGTTGCACAAACCAACGCCATCCAACCCAAACAGAATGCCAAATTATCTCGCCACTTAGCACATCTAAGGGTGTGCAAAATTCTTTTTTTATATCATTTTAACGCCCACAAACCATACACTGTAATCACTCTTTTGTACTGATTTTCCATAATTTGTGGTATGTAACAGGGCAAGAGGAGAACAGTGTATTGTCTTGAAACTACCAGGTACAGAACATGATACAATATCTAGTTTATGAGTCCAAATTCTTGCCTTCAGGGGTTGCTATGACAACTTGAACGATGCTGGTGGTGTGTATTGTTGGCGGTGGGGGGTGTATGGGGTTACGGTTCCCTCCCAAACCTGGGGTACTCAGGATAAACGCAGCCAATCAAAAGGGGATGTGGAGGTAATGAAGACTAAGGCGCTGAGAGGCAGGGAGCTTTTAGAAGCCGCCGTAATGCTGAGCACTTCAGACCTGCTCTCTCCGTCTTCCACAGCTCGTCGGATTAGCTGGCCTAGTCTCTATGGAAACCTTGCCCCACATGAAAACACGGAAAGCGCACGCACACACACACATACACACACATCTTGAAGATTTTTATTTCCCTCAGTTCAAAAATGAAACAGGATAATTTAAGTGCTACTTGTGATTTTCTGGTTTTTTGACATCGCTTTGCCTCGTGGATGTGGTTATGGAGTCATCAGCTCTACTGAGGGAAAACAGGTCTGACTGCAGCAGACATGCACATATATAAAGTCTGACTTCTCAGACCTAATGCCTCTCTATTCAGAGTGCTCCACAAACTAGCACTGAAATGTTCTTAGGGTATTTGAAAAAGAAGATACACAGTCAGGGAGTGAGAATGCGGCCTATCAGCTGAGGAATCTCCCTGCAACGAAAATCTACAGGCTCAATTAATTTCTCACCTGAAGGTATACTCTCTCACTGGGTTGATCCCTCCTCAGCCGCGGAACATTGGAGCAAAACACCTTCGCTTTCCCAGTATAAGCTCCAGCTGAAGGCTGTGGTTACGGCGGAGAGGAAGTGCAGCTATTTGGAGCCGAGCCAGAAGGGCAGCAACCACCCACAGCATCTGAGAACACACGTGAACGCAAAAACAAAGAGTATGCAGGAGAGAGCTAACACACATGGACATATGTATATGTTCGTACTGGTATCAGTGTGATGATATATAGAACAGTATTGGGCACCCACAGATCTGATTCATACATGAACAACAATTTGTTGCACCCAAACGTGAGCTGTGATTCAACAGGATTCGATGCAACAGTTTGAATACCTATACCTTTGTAATTATTAGCATTTTGCAAGTATTCAAATAATTTGAAATAATTTAAATAGTTATAGATCTGCTAACTCCACAAATGTTTAGGGCCGCATCTAACGATTCTTTTCATTATCAATTAATTAATCTGCCAGTTATGTTCTCGATAAATCGATTGTTTGGTCTATAAAATGTCTCAATGTCCATCACAAATTCCCAGAGCCCAATGTGACATCTTCAAAGTGCTTGTTTTGTCCGACTCATAGTCGAAAACCCAAAAATATTCAACTAACAATGATATAAAACAGAGGAGAGCAGAAAATCCCCACATTTGAGAAGCTTAAACCAGTGAATGTTTGCATTTTTGCTTGAAATATGACGATTAATCCATTATCGAAATGGTTGCTGATACATTTTCGACTAATTGATGAATCGACTTATTGTTCCATTAACATGATAATCAGTCAACTGCGAATAGTCTATAACTAGACCACCGCTTGGCCACTGACATGTCCGCAATAAGATATCTAAAGAAACCCTTCATCTTTTCTTACGCTTCCCCTCAAACATGAGCGGTCGTGCAAAGGGAAACAGTGTGTGACACTTGAGTGACATGTTTAGGTTTAAGCACTTTGCACTGTGCATGGAGAACACCAGCAGGCACACTACAGTTGCTAGTACACTGAGGTCAGCTTCCTTTAAATGAGCAGTTTGGATCATGTGACATATCTGAGCCTTGACATTGTTTTCCGATGGAGAAAACCCACCAGAAACACCCATTACAAAAGCTGAAATGGCACCATTAGAAATCATTATGCTTCAAATCATTACATGCTAATATAAGTAATACTAATACCAATGTACGAGTACAAGTATACAAATACATTTGTAACATCAGGATGACTGCCTCCCAATTGTGTCCAATACAAGCTGTTTGCATCTAACTACTCCTATGCCAACCATTAAGACAGGTGCATCATTACATCCCTACATATAACAGATTTATATCAAATAATTGCAAGCAAGCACATCTTCACAGGGCACACATGAAGACATGTAGAGGCACATTAGTCAGAGAAGATGAGAGAAGGATGAGGAGAAAGTAAAGTCATCCTCGTCTCTCAGGAAGCTTTTTATGTCCTCCAGCAGCCTTTCCAAGTTGCTGAATCGCCTCCTGCTAACGTTCCTCCTGTCACCATTTGATCTGATAAAAGCGAGGATACAGAGCAGCTCATCTGTGCAGCTCGCCACGATAAGACTCAACTTCAAAAACCGGCCGGGTCTCAATGTTGAAGCGTTCAAAAAGGACCCGGTGACAGTCCACTCCTTTTGTCCGCGGTCAGCTCGGCTAGACAGTAATCTGTGGCCGTGTCCGTCGCTCGCCGCGTGGGTCTTTGAGGCTGGGACTTTAGGTTTGACCTCGCAGCTATAAGCTTCCTGTCAGGGTTCACCCGTAAGCAGTCAGAGTGTGGACAGTGGATAGAGAAGAGGACAGGCACGGGGCCATGTGACAAACCATAGATAAAGACAGAATCAAACTGTGTGACACACAGATTATGGTCAAAATAAAACACGTTCTGTGCACAGTTCTTCTTCGAGCTCTGACATCTGTCTGATAACCACATCTATTGTACTGACCTATCAGAGATGATACTGTCCCTCCCTGTTGTATAACTCTCATTATGTTCTATTATTAATTGCCTGTATTCCCACTAAATATCATATTTTTTACTCCTACCCACTGTCTCTATTTCTCTGCTGCTGCTGTGACCCTGTCTCCTTTCAAGCATCATTTAAGTTTTATCTGAAATAATCAAATCTAATTAACACTTCAAGTAAAGTCACTTAGTGGCTCGTTAAATGCTGTTAATTGTGTTAAATATAGTGAATCCCAAATTGGAGTCATTCCACTTCAGCTATATCTACTGTAGCTGTCAATTTTAAATATTTTAACTATCTGTTATATTGTGGAAACTGTCATTAAATTTGCACTCAATTCATCATTCTATGTACTGAGTCTAGACCCAAATAAGAGGGTGTAATACTGGTAAGTCAAAGAGCTAGTTTGCTGTTTTTCACTGACTAGGAAAACACTGATATGCCCTTAAAGAGCAGTTTAAAATATATCTGACAGAAGCAATTTGAGCAAATAAGTAAGAGCTGCCAAGCAGCAAAGAGACAATGAAAAAATTAATTTAAAAGCCTTTAAAAAAAACACATATCTTTATCATCTTTGAATCTGAGTTAGGACTTTGTGTATTCAGAGATATATTTTACTTAAAACAATATAAACTTTGAATGAGAGGTGACATTTTCATGCTCTCGATGATATTTCAGCCTCTTTGGGATCAGAGGAAACCCCGACTGTCCCTGCCATACTCACCCACTTGGTTTATGTCATTCACGCATGCTCTCGCACACAACAGGACTTTAATACAACTCGGCACTATATTAGTTTGCTTTGTGCATCGGCTCGTTGCCGGATTCTCACCGCTGCTGGTCCAGAGGTCAACCGGCCCACTGGGACAAAACTCCCGCTGCTCCAGATGGCTCCTCAGCCCCTGCTGCCAAAGTCTCCATGCTACATAATCATAGCCAGCTGGTTTGCTAGGTAACAGTGAGGTCAGGATGCCCAAAAGTAGTCATGGTTGTGGTCATAAAGTATGAACAAACAGCAATGTCAGAGCACAGAAGGCAGTGTTACTAAGCAATTCATGTTAGTTAAGTCATTTTCCAAGTCACGCCTATAAAAATCTCTTTCTGGTACGGTGCAGCATAGTGGAAGTCTGGCGCAGAAAGTTTTGATTGGACCCGACACGACACACAGAGAGATTCTGATATCATGAGCAACGCAGGCTGCTTCTCTATCAACCGATCAAAAAAACACAAGGGCTTACCAACCTAAATGCGTCTTTATCATGCTGGATTGGATTGTGCCTATTACTTTAAAGCCCCTTCTGTAGGGGTAGGATTTAAACATTTCTCACTTTGGCAGCTCTTAGCAAGAGAGGCCCTTGCAGACAGACAGTAATACCTGCCAATATCGCCACAAGATCTGACCAAGTGAAATTGAGAATAAATGGCTGACAGCAACACTCGGACTTCACCAGTTGTCCCTGGGATTGTCTCATGTGCCTTCATAATCATGTGTAATATACTACAGTCATATAAAATACACAGTGTCATTAAGAAAATTGTATTTTGGCCAGGAGGCAGCAAAGATGACTAATTCGTTTATCCCAGTTTACGTGAACAATACAGCTCTTTCGACCTGTGTATGTGAATTGCTTCTATAAAAAAGCCACTGTTTCAAGAAGTCAATGTCACACTATACATTTATTCAAACGCTTTAAACTTCAATAGCAAAAACAACAGCGGACCTTCTCCTACCAGTAGTAAACAGTGGCTACTTTTAACCCCAAAAGCAATCTTCCTCCAACATTACCCGAATAGTTTCAGTCACCTTACCATAACCAAATCTTAACCAAAAAAGTGTCAGATGAGTCGTTTTTGAAATGGGTAATTATTGAAGGCATGCACAAACAATCTATTTGCTCATTCAGGTAAATGGACTCGTTGTCCAAGAGTCAAAGGTTCCGCTTCTGTAATGCTGAAATGATCCGTGAAACAGAAGTTCTGAATGTACCAGTTTTTAAGCCAATTAGGTTTTAATAAGAGTTTTTCCCATATGGTTCAGAGCTGGATAAAGGAGCAGATGCCAGCCTAAAATAAATTGAAGGAAAAGCCTGTGGAAACAGCGAGTGTCAAGTTTCTGTTCGATCAGTTTGGGTTTGGGTCTGTCACATTTTTCATATTCTCCATTTAGATGTCTACCGCAGCCCATGTTGGTACAGAAGACCTACTGCCAGACAGAACATTAATATTGGACAATTCTGCAAAACCCTAGACTACGTCCAGTGCCAACATTTTTAAAATTCTGGATATTCTACAATATCTGCTCATGGGAATTATGAGTTCATATGCTCATATAAATACTATAAGGTTATGGTTAGATTGGGGTGAATAAAAAAGTGAATGCTGAACGTAGGTCACTGGTGGTGACTGGTGGTCACTGGTGATTGAACTCTGGTCTCTTGTATAAAAGTCAGATGTGCAACTGTTACTTTAGGCAACATTACAAGGGCACACTAATTCCTGCAGCGGCACTGAATGTTGGAATTGGACATAAATTGTGAGGTGCAGAATTATTGGGTTGGAACTGAAGATTAGTAGTGATGGTTGGAGGTTTTGATGGTACCAGTACCAGTACCATTTTGTCCTAAAGAATGCACGCTTGAGGCTCTGATTGTGGTACACCACACTAGTCACAGTTGTAGGAGTGAAGTATGAAACGTTGAGCAGTATGGGGGATCAGAGTTGCAGTACCCTGCAATAGTCACGGTTGTAGGAGTGAAGTATGAAATATCCGACAGTGTTACGGTAGTGCTCCGTGCTCCAGGAGAGGACCTCGGTTCGCTCTGCTGGGGGATCAGGTTCAGCCAATCAAAACCATTCCACATCATTGGCCAGGGCCATCTCTTATCTAGCAGAAGTGGAGAGGCTTTCCCTACTAATGCCACCCAGCTTGCTAGATCCTCCATCCTTTGCTTCACCACTCTCCTCTCTCTAAACCACCTCCATCTCTCTTTCTCCCCCTCATTTTTTTTTTCATCCTCGCTTCTTCTTTCTGATTCCGTCTCTTCTGCTCTCTCCATCCAGTAAAACTCTCAACTCCACCTCTCCTTTCTCTCATCTGCTGCACTTCATCTGCCTCTATCTCTGTTCATTTTTTCAGTCATGCGGTTTTTTTTCAGTTATTGGTTACGCATTGCTGAGGTGTGTGATAGGCCTCTATACACTACGCTGGAGAAATAGGCCTGGTCACACTATACATCTGTGCCGAATTCTAATGAATGTGTGAGTGGGGGGGCATATGTGTCATGTGATACAGTACAGAGTGAGAAAGACAGATGAAATTAGAACAGTGGGGACATTAAGTGCTTTCGACTGGCTTGATATTGCAGACGGTGACACAAAGAGGCAAATCATGGAGCTGATGATTTTTTCCCCCTCAGTTCGTCCTGAAAAGGGAGGAAAAAGGCGGCAGGCACAAATAAAAAGAGGAAGCAGGCAATCATGTTACTTCTAATCTGTTAATCTTTTGCTTGGAGAAGGAGGTGGGGGTGTTAAGTGGACAGGGGGGCTGCTGGAATGAAATATATTGCAAATGGGAAAAGACACCAACAAGAGATCGGTGCTCGCAGATGGAGACCCTGCTTAATCAAGACAAATTGCAGATGGGCTTGGATTTTTATTCTCACAGAAAATAGACTAAAGCTGCCATCCGAAACACTACTACAGCAGTCTAAATCAACAAGCACACATGGAAGAAAAAAATAAAAACACTTCCAAGAAGCCAAAGATGTGTGTGTGTGCACGCACGCAAACAAGCACAGAACACACACAAAAACATTCTCACATATGCAACTCAAAAGCTATTATTGCTCGCATAGTTCTAATCTTGTTAAAGGTTAGAGGAGGACAAGTTGTGTTTTGAATGTTGAATATCAGTGTGATGTACTCTAGGCATCAAACAGCATATTAAAACAGTGTCCCCAGTCATTCAAAGCTCGCCTAAGGACGTGCATGACTCCTCCGGCTGCCATATCCCTCATGTCACAATCCCCGTTCCCGTACACAAATCAACAACAAATTCCCATTTATTTATTCTTGCATCATCACAGCTGCAAATTGCTTTGTAAATGGCACAGTTCCCTCAGCCTCTCCTGTAAATACAATGTCATTGGCGATGTTAATAATCCTTTTGTTTGCTTGACCAGGAGCTCTCGAACGCCGCCCGTTTCCTTGATTCAATTACTGCGGTTTAGGAAGTGGGGAGAATGAAGGCTGGACCTTAAAGCCACCCGTGTTAATGACATTCAAATTGATCACTGCCACATGTTGCTATGGTGTGGCCCATTTAAAAGCGAGGGTAATGAAAAGAGGAGCTCTCCATTACGGAGAGCGTAACTAAACATGACACCTCCTCGCTGAAATTACAAGGCCTGCGCTCGCTGCTGCAATTCAGCTCGGATGCAGCCGAGCTGGAAGCAGCTCAGAAGCCCGGCAACCGCAGAAAACATGCAATCTGGAGTGCCGTCATGCCTCATAGACACGTTGATAGCCAGAAGTGTGTGTAAGCATGCATGTTCATTCACCCAGAGACAACATTTGAGGAGGAATCTTGTTGCAATGTACACCAAAGCCACAAAGAAAGCCTGTAATGAAGCCTCAATGGGCAAATTTTTTGGCTTGAGGCGCTGAGGAGTGAATGCACTTGGCTCACATTAATGCCTACAAATCTTTGCTTGAGGCTGCACAATGTGTAACAAGTTCAGCCAAACCAATGCAGGAGCAGGTACGGAGCAACACAACAACGCATGCACAACACCAAAGAAGTCTTCAGGGAAATCTTCAAGTCCCCAGAAAGCTGGGCTACTTCTGTCATTTTCATTATAGCTAATGGTCCCCAGTTTGTCCACAGGGAAGCAACATAAAACCAATAGCAGCCAAATTAATTTTGTAGGTATTTACCATAGTTACAGGGTTATTAGAATATTATTGCAGGGTTAGGTAACTACCTAGTCTTTTTCTGTCATACTGGTTCTTAAGCTGTCTGTTGTGACAGGTAATGCAATTCTTTTTTTTCCTTACATCTCTGATTTACCATAATACCTCAAGTTACCTTGCGCATACATGTGTATATAAGTATGGGCTAAGTGTAAGCTTCATGTATTGTGTATATCGGTATGTTGCTGTGTGGGGATCTGTATGTTTCTGTGTGGATTATGTACAGGCTGTGAAAACAAATCTCCCTCTGGAACGACAAAGACTATTTATCTCGTGTGATCACACTCTACTAAACGGTGCTAATATGCGCCTGAATAGATGGTGTTGCAAGTCGTCTAAACTGAGCTGGCCACCTTTGGAGTAACATAAAGAGGTTCTGAAGTCGGTCTTCTAAAATGATGGTGCTACAGTAGATGGGTAGAATATGTGTAAACGCAAATCGCACTAAAGATAAAAGATGACAGAATTCATTTTTTATTAAAACAAGTGCCTTAGTTAGTGGTACTACTTTAATCACACAGTGTAAGGTATCAACTGTTGGCAACGCTCCAAAAAAGCATTAAGATTCATAATTAATTACTTTAACAATGTATTTCTGTAAATAAGAGACGTAATAAACAGTTCAACAACACAACATTTTCCACTATAATAAGTTAAAAATCAGTTTTAATAAACAATAATAAAGGGCCATCAAAAAAATAAATAAAATCACAAAATTAGAACAATTAAATTCAGAGGAGGATAGCAGTAGCACTTTATTTTGTAGAAAATGAAACCGAATTTAAATAAAATTCTGAAAACTGAAAAATCCTTTTCTGTACAGTAATACCTTCCAAATAACCATATGTGTCCTGTAAGCCACAGTTTCCAGGTTTTTGTTTTTGGCTTGCAATTTTTTGATTCTCCTTAGTTGGGCAAATTCATAATCCTATGACTGTCACTTATCCTGATGAGCTGTCAGCATCATACCTGTCTAGCTGAAAACAGCCCTTTGTCTCCTGCTGATGTTTTTGATGACATTGTGCTGCACATCTACTGTCAGTTCTTCATTTTTGACTGTCCCACATTTTGTCCGTTTGACTGTATGTCTGTCCCATGTGATCCCAAAGCTGTTTATATTGCAGCTCACTTTACGTCCTCACCCCACAGCAAATGTCAGAACTGGCTCTAATGTTACTGAAAATGATTTCAGGCAAATGGGCATTAAAAACTAAACTATAAAAACTAAAAATTTGTAATAAATGTTTTTTGTCATTTGTCAGTGCAAGGTTATAAATGTACAACCAGTGTGTCTCTGAGAGACCTTCCAGGCCACTCGCCAGAAGAATGATGCTGCCACACACAAGAGCCCACAGGGGGAATGCCAAGCACTGAGCACAGAGCCAAAATAAATAAGGACTTGTTGGATGCATATGAATCATACTGAATGTATGTATGAATGATAATGAATGATAGTGGGATGTTGGGCTGCTGAAAGATGGACTGTTGAACAGGATGGATGCAGAGAGGAAGTGTTCAAACTACGGCGACAGACCACACAAAATCCAGGAATGGGCTTGTTTACGTGCACAAAGGAAGCTAGTTACATCGTTAGCTACTAAGGATACTTTATTTTTTGCTTTACTTTGCTGGAATCCTTCCAAAACAGGGTATCTAAACCATAATGAGGCTCTGCAGTCAAGTTCTAGCCTTTCATTATGTATGTTCTTCCTGTTAGAGGTGCTCAGTAAACGAATGAAGACATCTTAAACACTGACACTGTCAAGCTGAACTGAATGAAATGAATCATCAACCCTCACCGAGCGAAGCAATAACTTTTTGCAGCGGACCTCCCATCACTGGTGACTGAAAGCACGGACACTCAGCTGTCAGACCAGCCATGATGTTGCTTCCTGGTTAAAAACTTGCTGAGAGGCCACAATCATGATGCAGTAACAGATTCCCAGTTTGAACCAGTAACAGACTTAAGTTTCCACCCCTATCGCCTAAGCCAAGAGGCAAAACGTATCACGCATCCTGGCCACCATACCTTGATGACCTCTTCTGTGTGTGTGGCACATTCAGTGTGCTACAGGAGTCAAATGACACGACGCAACGTGACCAGGGTGTGTTGTCCTTAATTATTTGCTTTACAAAATTATTGAATCCATTGGGTGTACCACAGGGTGTCCAGTATCGAATGGCTCAGGACAAAAACCTCTACATTTATGATGAGAATCATCCTAACTTTGCCCACTTATGGTACCAGTGCATTCAACCTTTAGTATCATAATGTGATATTTTTCTCTCTTAACAGAGAATTGCATCAGAAACTGTACCATTAACATCCAGTCCCCTGTAGTTGGCACACCAGAATGGAGATTTGCCATCTGTGTTCCTTTAACCTTTGGCGGATAATGTATTTTCTTGTTCCACACCTGATGCAGAAAAATCCCCATCTCTGACCAACCTCTGCCGTCCACCCTTCTCCCAAGCCGCTCACTTTGTCTTCTGTGAACATGTGCATTCATAATTCTCCCGGTGAATAACCCAGAGCATGTAATGAAGCAGCTTTAAGAGACGCTCACAAACCTGTCCCCAGGGATCTGAACCCACAACCTCCAGCCTGCAGAGCAGTTCATCTCCCCCAGTCAGTGCTGTCTCCCTAACCGCTGAGTAAATCTCAGCTAAACGCTGTAATCACTCCAGTTGGACAAAACCTCCTGGTAATGCATTGGTCAATACTGGCCTCAGGGCTAAAGGGGACGCACTGGCATCAATGCATCTCTGTTTACTAGATGGCCAGTCACAGAGACAGACAGTCTTCACGGAGACACCACGTCCCTCATAGGGAGAGAGGAAGAGCGAACAGACGCATCAGGTCACTTTTCATCTTTAACTCTCCCTTGGCAGCGAGACAGATGAGGAGAATCTTCTGTTCCCAGATGGAAAACGTCTGCGTGTCTCTATTTAATGAAATGGCATTACCGTCAACGTTGCTCAGCCAATCAGAAACCAAGACGGCCGTCATGTGACAAGTGGGATAGATAGCCCATCTCATAAAGTGCTTTTACATCACAGGCCGCCCGATGAGAGCAATATCATCACATTTATGAGAAAATAATGATTTCTTCTCTGAATTTATGAACATCTTGGAAAAAAGGGTTTATATGAATTACATCAGTATGAGAGAAGAAGAGGGAGAAGAGAGGGGAAAAAAACACTCCCTTTAATTTGTTTTTCCCCTCAAGGGAATAAATACAGCTCTGTAATATCAGGCATAAAAGTCAATCTTGTCGACAAAGAATAGCCCAATTAGTTGAGCTAGGAGGAGATGAAACAAAAGAATCAAAGCAGATCAATAAGGTAGATTCACTCCTGCACTATGACCGCCAATCAATACGAGCTACTCCGAGAGACGGACGGGTCACAGCTAACCTGTCCATAATCAAGAGGTAAACTTTCATAACTGCGGCGCTCGCTGGCGGCTCTGGACATGGTCACGATCATCCGCTGGCGATAATGAAACAGCATTTGTCCTGTTGGACACATAAACAAAATATTAAAGGGGGTTTCCGTCGGAATATTCACAGTGGAACGCAAGAGGGGAAATAAACTTTGTGCTACGATTTGGCTGATATGAAAAAAATAACCATTTGTGACATCAAATTTACAAATAAATCTCTGAAATTATGAATTTGTGCACTTACTGGGCTCCATGGTTTTGATTTGATTAAGATATATACTTTTTTTATACATATAAGGTACCAAATAGCTGGTATCTTGAGTAAATTATGTAGTGTTAAAGTGCTATCTATCACCCCTATAAACCTTTATTAGAAGTGGTGGTGTTACGGAAATTTACACTCAGAAATCTTAATCAGCCGAAAGAAAATAAATAAATACATAAAAATAGTTCCTGATTAAATTTGATCATTCCAATAATCTGCCAGAGACTCCAGTTAAATCACTCGTCTTCCAGTCAAATTGTGAGATTGGAACTCTTCTATTCCTCCTGGATCATTTGTCCTCAAATGATGCATGATAAGAAACCTTAAGCTGACAATACACAATGAGCGGTAAAACACTGTCGGCTGCTACTACTGAGAGTCTGATGCCTCCCAACCAAGCACCAAGTGCAGCTCACACTGCTCCATTAGGCCTCTGTGTTGTTAAATATAAGTGTATAACTACCAGTGTGGTCCAGTCTTCTCTCAAAACTTTTTCTCAGAACACCATTGATGCATATGTCTTTTTATTTATATTTCCAAGTGGTAAGTTTGAAAAGGTTGACACACTTTCTCTCAGTGGAATACATATTGGGTTATGCTCTCTTATGGTCAGACACACTATACAGTTCATTCAATTGACAATAACAACTCAGGTATTCTTGCTAAGGGGGTTTGCAGACAGCTATTTCCATGTGATTGCTATCTTGGTAGCTACCAAAAGTGTTTTTAAAAGACACTCATCCTGCGTCTTAAATTAATCTGGGATTTCGCCCAGGTGTGATGCGACAAAGGAGCAGCCAACCTCTATTTCAAATAATTTCATTATCTCTTTAGTAATCTCTGGCAGTATGATGAATTTAAAGTAGAAGCCCAGAAAATGATGACTACATTTCCTACTTTCCCAGCAGGCAGTGGTTTGTGTTCATGTCACTTTAGTTGAAACTTTCTATTGATCGGTACGTCGTTTTTACCACGACATCTTCTTTCACTTTTGTTTTGCCACGTAGTTGCACGATGCAGCTGAGAGCAGGGACTATCCTGAAATCTCTCTCGTTGGTGCGTCGGTCAAAATAAACACTGATGGCATGCTGCCTCATACATACACATGCTGAATTATCATATTGAACTTCTGAATGAAATTAGTCAGGTATAGCCCTAGTTAGTGTTACTGTAATGCTGATGACTGGAGGACTCAGGGATTAACGTCATTGTTGTCTTTTAGCATGAGGCTGTAAAAACATTATTTTACTTTTACATTTTATAAACTTAAAATCAAAATTCCCCCAATGTGTAGAATAAAGCTTCCACTTATCCAATATTTTCATCATAATTTATTCTTGGCAGGGTGGAAAAAGCTCATTAACCACATGTATACACTATAATAGGACACTTAAACTCTCCATAATAAGAAGAAAATATATTCAAGCATACTTTTGTGGAATCCAATCAAAATGTCTCATTAGAATGATTTCAGTTTAATGGCTTCCCATAGAAATTGATCAATTAAACACTGTCATCAAACAAACTGTGTCACATCCATCACGCTGGCCGATATCCAATTTTGAATAAGTAGTGACCCGGCGTATCAGCAAACCAATTAATCAGTGTAACCCAACGAGGTGACGTTCCTTCGCGAGGGTTCAGGCAACCCCGCTCAGTCCATTTGGTTGCTCACAGCTGAATGAAGCGGTGCGACCGGGCTATTATAATGTAATTATGATGCCAACTTCCATTGCAGAGAGTGAAGTGAGGATGTGTGGAAGTTGTGCAGAACCTGTGGCTCCCTCCGGCCACAGCGAGTCCCGCCACTTGTCAGTAAGTGATCCACGCCTGTCCGACACCAGTTCTTGCTCTGTACCTCTAAACCCTAAACCACCTTTCCTCTTCCTCCCTGCTCAACATCTGTCCCACGGGTCTGGGCTCTCATCCAATCACACACCGCATAAATCCATAACTTCGGCTCTCCCCTCGGCCCCCAGGAAAACACAATAAACTGCGTTCATCTTTTATGCATGATTTTCTCTGTCTCTGTAGCTAGCTTCGCTCTCGGTGCATATCAATCATCACGGGGACGCTGCGGGGCAGGGAGACAGAGACAGAGAGAAAGAGCGATGGCGGGTGGGAAATATACATGGTTGAACAACAAGGCGAAATGAAGAGTCCTGTTTCTTTATCCACTGACTTGGATTTCTATTTCAATTTCGTCTGCCCCTTCCCTTCTCCCCCCTCCCCTCTCTGCCCTTTCCTCCACCTCCTCAAGTCTCCCTTTGCAGGGCGAAAAAAAACAAAACAAACGTTAGCGATATGAAACTGACCGGCTCACCTCTATCTATAGCTGCGAGTTAACAGACACATGTTGGTGTTTTTAAGAGACATCTTTTCCCTCTCAGGCTCAGGGGAATGGGGGTTGAGGGCACTGTTTTCCCCTCCCACACAGTACATACACACAGGTTGGCTTTGCGAAGATGTGCACAGCGGATCTACATAGGCCTCATTGGCATGCTAACATATTCACCAACAGCCAAGCCACAGCTGGCTCAGTGTGGGAGAGGCCAGCGGTTGGGCTTAACACGAAACCGGACGGCAACGACTCCCCGTAGCTGCAGAGCATTACTGGGTTGGCGTTCGATAATAATAATGATTTTATTTATAGAGCACATTCTTTGGCACTAACTGTTTCCCAGAGATAGGAAGATAAAACACAGTGACAGGACATAACCAGCCTTAAAACAGCAGCATGAATTAAACGAAGCAGCGAATGTTAACACAACATACTATAGTAGAAGAATATCAATGAACTTACAGTGAAATAAAAAATCGCACTTAAAGAATAGAGACTGGTGGTGTAAAAAAGCCTCGCAATAAGAAAGAGAGACAAACGAAGAAAACTAAACAGCACTGAATCAGAATCTTTTAGCTTTCAACATTTATAAGCAAATGAAGTCGTGAAGAACTAAAACTCAGAGATTGATCTGAGATCCCGTTTTGTTACCTGGGAAGTAGAATGCCAAAATGCCAAACTTCCCTTCCAGCTTCTCCAATGTGAGGCTTTTCTCTCTTTAATATCATTGTAAATTGAGTGTGTCTTTGGTTTTTGGACTGATTGTACAAAACAAGCAATTCAAAGACGTCACCTCGGGGTCACAGAACTTGTGACCTTGGACATTTGTTGGGACTTTCTCACATAATCCATAAATCTGAAAAATAATCCACAAATGATTCGGTAATTTAAAAAAATTGTTAATGAAAGCCCCAGTTTATAACCTGCAGTTACTTATTTTATCACATGCAACTTTCTCCAAATACTGCAGGTCCCAGTTCAGAGTGCTTTAAACTCACTTATTGGAATGCAAAAAAA